>SZWC01009288.1:73677-93443 GCA_023375785.1 Penium margaritaceum | reverse complement strand
GGGGGGGGAGCTGTGGCAGCGGTCAGGGGAGGCGGTGTCGCAATCCCTTGCGGGTTTGTTGTGGACGGCGAGGGGAATGGTTGTCTCGAGCTACCCGGTGGGTTGACAACCATTTGAGACGAATCGAAGAGAGGGTTGGGTCTATTTGCATGTCTGGGGTTCGTCGCAGTTGAGTCGCATGGAGGACATGCAGGCTGCGAATCTGCTCATGCACCTGCACGTGGTTTCACGGGTGGACTTGCGTGCGTGAGCGTGTGTGCGCTTCCTGCCAGAGGCCCAGTGGCTGGCAGTGCTGCAGCAATTCGACGCGGAATTGTGGGAGGAAATCCTCCAGCTCCCGCAAGGATTGGGACGTGCAGCGGTTGGCATCGTGGCAGCTGTAGCTACTGCCACATGTGGGGCCCGAGACCCCGGTGGCGCAAGGGGTCGGGGTTTAGCTACCCCAAAACCAACGCGCAGCTATCGCTACGTCTTGGTTGTGGGAGTGTGAGGTTGCTGAGGGCCCGAAGCCCGGTGCCGCTCGCCTATGTTTTCGCGACCGATTCCCTTCTCCATGCCCTCGTGACCCAGTTCGGCCCCTTCATCCCAACGGAGAGAGCATTGGAGTTCCTCTGCCCGCTCTGAAGGAGGGTGGAGGAAGGAGCTGCTGCTGCTGCCCCAGGGCTCAACATCCATGGGGTCCATTTCAACTCAGCACCACAGTGGGCTTGCGCCACTATGCACGCAGCAGTTGGGGTGGCGGAGGCGAGTGGTCGCAACGCTGGTTGCTGCTTTCAGGCACGGAGCAAATGTTGGGCAAATGCGATGAGGGGAAGGTGAATGGGTTGCAGGCCAACCCCTTAGGGGGAGGACGACGTGACTTTCTTGGTAGCCGCATGATTCAGGCTTCATGGTCATCTGTGGGTTGGCCTTCCCTGTGAGAAAAAGCTGTCTGGAAAGCTGGGAGGAAAAAGGCATAAATCTGCCGAAGCACTTTTCTCCCCCTCTCAGACTTCTGGAGGTCATAGGAAAAGGAGAAGGGAGTCGAGGGCAAGGGGTGGAAGCGAGAGCAGAGCAAGGCATTGTGCTCACAGGTAGACGAGGTTTGTGAGGTTGCTGAAGCTCTGAGGGATGCTGCCAACCCACTTGTTGTCGCTCAACCTCCTGGTCATTCATTCAAGAGAGAGAGAGAGAGAGAGAGAGAGAGAGAGTATACAGGAGCGCACATGAGATGCTTATTGATGTGGAAGCGTAAAAGAACAAAGTCATAGGAATGTATTCAGAGTAATAGTTGCCCAGTCACCCTCGGCTCAAGAAGGAACTGCAGTAGGGGAGGGGTTAGGGTGGGGGGAGGGGTGGGCGCACTTGCGTGGTGTCTCTTGTCTCTTGTGAGCATTAGATTGCAACCCGATGACCGCAAGCTGACCGTTTGCAGTGGCGTGTCATTGACACACTGAGTCAGGACTCCTGACACTGAGATGCAGCACACTGTCCGGTAGAACCGCAAAGCATGGAAGCGGACAAGGACTGGAGAGGGGAATGGAGGGAGGACGTGGCAGGGAAGGGAGGAAAGCACGGAGAGCAGGAAAGAAAGGTTGCAATGAAGACGTGATGTAGAAGAGGATGGGATTCAAGGAAAGAAAAGGAGAGAGGGCGGGGAAGGCACGAGAGGTGGAGTGTTGGAGGGAAGAGGGATCTGAGGGATGTAAGAGAGGGAGGGAAAGAAAGGAAAGAGGGGAGGAGTGTTGGATTGAGTGACAGAGTGGAAGGAAGGAACTGAGGAACACAGGATGGGACGGAACATGGACCAGGAAGGATGGAGGTGAACGAGACAGGCAGGAGGGGAGGCAGAAACAGAGGAAGAGGGAGAGAGCGCGCGAGAGAGAGAGAGAGAGAGAGAGAGAGAGAGAGAGAGGGGGGGGGGAGGGAGAGAGAGAGAGGGGAGGTGAGGAAACATGAACCAAGACGCACAAGTAGGTGAGGTCCACAAAGTTTCCGATGAAGTTGGGGATTCCACCGCTCAGTTCGTTCGCATTGAGCTGCCTGCAGGGCCCCAGAATAGTATAGGGGAGAGGAGACTCAGACCTGTTACCGCCCTATCCACATTGAGCATTGGAGTGGATTGCAGTTTCAGAAGAACACCTAGAGCGAAAGGAACCGGACATCATTTCTGCTCTCTGCCGTGTCACATGTGAGGGAGCAAGGTGACAGCCTTTTGCTTGAATGTTTCGTCACTTGACACATGGATTTGGTCTGCGTTTCAGATTAGGCGTTTGTTTCAGATGAAAGCACCGGCACTTTGTCTATGAGTTTCAAGTGACTTGTCATGGACGGTGGTGCGCGGGTGAAAAGACACTCTTCACTTTCTGGATAGCACGGCACCAAGAAGTGCCGTACCGACATGGGCAGCCCATTGGCAAGTCCCCACCTGCCCTTTCCCCCCCTCCCACCACACCCCCTCATCCAATGCCCCTGAACCATGTCTCCAACTCGAACACTCGAACCGTGCACATGCGGACGAGCGCAAGCACGACGGCATTCCGCTGTTTGTACATGGAACGTGCGCTCGTTGTGAAAGTGTGGCAGGAAAAAGTAGCGCGGGAGAAATGGGATGGGAGTGAGGGTGAAGGTGAGGAGGACATTTATACAAGCGGACAGGAGTTCAATGACGGATTGGGAAGGACATCAAGGGGGAGAGGGGGGGGGGGGGGGGGGGGGGGGGGAGGGGGAGGGAACCTACAGGTGTCGGAGCTTCTTCAGTGCAGAGTAGCTCTTGGGGACTGTGCCGTTGATTCCATAGCTGGACCATGCGATGCGGCTGCACAAGTCAGACACACACAGAGTGACAACAGCAGCGCGCAAGTCAGAAACACACAGAGTGACAACAGCAGCGCGCAAGTCAGACACACACAGAGTGACAACAGCAGCGCGCAAGTCAGACACACACAGAGTGACAACAGCAGCGCGCAAGTCAGACACACACAGAGTGACAACAGCAGCGCACAAGTCAGACACACACAGAGTGACAACAGCAGCGCGCAAGTCAGACACACACAGAGTGACAACAGCAGCGCACAAGTCAGACACACACAGAGTGACAACAGCAGCGCACAAGTCAGACACACACAGAGTGACAACAGCAGCGCGCAAGTCAGACACACACAGAGTGACAACAGCAGCGCGCACGCACACACAGAGTTGCATGGCATGACCATGACAATGACAATGACAATGAGATGACGTGCAACAGTCAACGATCCAATGCAGCCGGCGATGCAGCGCAGTGGAGTGACATGCAGTGCAATGAAATGAAATGCAACGGTGCGCTCGGTGGGAAGCACCGAGCGCACCGAACGCAATCTGGCCCACGTGGTCATGAGCAGCGTGGTGTCTTGCCACTCGCACTCTTTCCACAGCTCTCAGGGGGTTGAACACGTCATCATGAGTAAAGTAAGTCAGTGCACAAGACTGGAAGCTGCATGGCTGTCCCACCCAATGTGGAAGCATGTGGCTGCAGGTGAGTGTGTGCATGTGAGCGCCCATCCATGCATGCAAGCATGTCGCCTACGAGTTGGAGGATGGGGGGCCTTAAGGGGGAGGGAGGGGGAGGGTTTGCAGAGGGGGAAGGGGCGTGGTGGGAAAAGGGGAGGGGGGGAAGGGAAAGAGGGAAAGAGGAGCTGTTGAGATGTACATTTGGGGGGGGGGGGGGATAGGGTCTTACAGGGCACGCAAGTCTGTGAGACGGCCATAGCCAGATGGCAAGCGGCCGTTGAACCTGTTGAACCTTAGGTCCCTGCGGTTTAAAAAATGTTAGCAATGAACAACTATGGGAACAGACCGACCACCTCCGCAGCAATGAGAACATAACAACCACCTCCGCAGCAATGAGAACAAAACAACCACCTTCGCAGCAATGCGAACAAAACAACCAAATCCGCAGCAATGAGAACAAAACAACCACCTCTGCAGCAATGAGAACAAAACAACAACCTCCGCAGCAATGAGAAGAGAACAGACACCTCCACAACAATGAGAAGAGAACAGAACCACCTCCAGAACTATGAGAGCAGAACAACCACCTCTACTGCAATACCGGGGGATGCAACGAATCAGTGCTTTCAGATCAGCGCTCCGATTCAACCCCGCGCATGAATGGGCATGACGTTGAACAGCATGGCATGTTGTGGCAAGACGCAGCACCCCGTGGCAACACATGGCCAGATGGGGCAGGAACGGGCTAGACGTGGCAAGGCGTGGCATGGGGGGGCATGTGAAGGAGGTTGTGCAGAGTACATACATATATTTTGCAAACAGGAAGGCAGGAGAGATTGCGAAGGGTCACATGGCAAGGGGGAAAGGGGTGTGCACGGCAAAGCATGTGCTCACAGGTAGGTGAGCTTGCGGAGGTTCGAGAGGAAGGCCGGCACAGGTCCTGGTGCGTCGTTGCCGTTGAAGTCGCTGGAGTGAAAGAGAAGAACAGGGCACGCAACGAGTGAAGAACAGATTGTGATGTTGTGCACGTACACGATGTAAGCTCTGAAGAAAGATGGAGTGGCATTGAAATTGCATTCAGCTGAAAGATTAGCTCACTGTTTGCATTTCATGAGTCATTGTTTTTCCCTCTGCTCCTTCCCCCCCTCCCCCCCTTCCCCCCCCCCCCAACCCCCCCTCCATTCCATACAGGGGAGTTTCTCTGCCCCACCTGCACATGCTATCTGCCACTACTGAAGGCCGAGAGCAGGTGCACTGGCCGTCACCAATGGTCAAGTGCGATGACTAAGAGGCTGAGATTGACATGATGAAATGGAAAGCAGGCTGGTGGGAACAAGGGAGGACGGTGATACAATGAGCCATACTGCAAAGCACACGCAGCCCACCACGAGCTCGCTTGCTGTTGTCGTTGGTGGTGCAAGCTGGGAAGGGCAAGCCCCCGCCACCATCGCAGCATTGCACTGCTCGCGAGTGGTGCAGGCTTGTGGTCGGGTAGGGCATCTGGCGATCGATGGCGCACAGCAGAAAGTCAGGCTGACAGAGGAGTACACGTTTGCCATGGATCACGAGGGTTTGGAGAAACTCACAAGTAGCGAAGGTTGGCCAGCGTGGAGATCTGCGACGCGGTGGAGATCTGCAGGCCCACGTTGACTGCAAGGTTGCTGCGGTTGCCAAGGGCACAAGACGGGGAATGGGCGCACGAGCAGATGGGTCAAGTGAGGTCCCTCCAGACCCCAGAACTCAACAGCTGTGCAGGGAGGGAAGCGGCAGGGGATCAGGTCTAGGGCAGGTCGAGGGCAGGTCTGGGGCAGGTCTGAGGCAGGTCTGGGGCAGGCCCGGGGAAAGGACAGGCAGGAGTAGGAGTCAGGCAGGGGCCTGGGGGTCGGTGGGGCGCACCTGCACCTACACCTGCCCATGCAATGCACCTGCCTATGCCCCTGCCCCGTGCTCCTACCCCTGCACAGTCCCCATGTCTACTCATTACAACACATACTTCCATGTTTTCCAGCCCATGCTTCTGAGGGAGGGATAGGGCAGTTCTTCCGGGGGGCCAGCTTTTGCCCTCGACTCCGGCAGCTGAGGCTGAGCCAGATGACGTTCAACCCCCAATTCCTTCCCACTTTCCAACCTGGTGTAACCTTCAGATGTCCACAGCCGATGGACACCTATGGCTGCCACAACAGACAGATATCTCGCCTACAGGTGCGACGATGGACAGATCTTCCACCTATGGGTGCGACAACGGACAGATCTTCCACCTATGGGTGCGACAACGGACAGATCTTCCACCTATGGGTGCGAGAACGGACAGATCTTCCACCTATGGGTGCGACGATGGACAGATCTTCCACCTATGGGTGCGACGATGGACAGATCTTCCACCTATGGGTGCGACAACGGACAGATCTTCCACCTATGGGTGCGACAACGGACAGATCTTCCACCTATGGGTGCGACAACGGACAGATCTTTCACCTATGGGTGCGAAAACAGACAGATCTTCCACCTATGGGTGCGACAATGGACAGATATTCCACCTATGGGTGCGACAATGGACAGATCTTCCACCTATGGGTGCGACGATGGACAGATCTTCCACCTATGAATGCAACAACGGACAGATCTTCCACCTATGGACATGAGAGCTGACAGGGAAAAGAAATCCATGGGAGAGAGAGCTGAGGGTCTTGGAGGGTGAGGAATGCGAGACAGGATCGCACCCATTCCATTCCACACATGTATAACCTTGCCTGCATGCATTGCATTGTATTGAATGGTTGCCATTTCACGTATTCATTCCTTCTACAAATAATGCAAATGCACCGCACACACGCAATGCTGCCACCTTCAGGTGTGGGCCCATGCTGCCTACTCCAGCAATCCCATGCCGCACTCACTCCGAGAAAAGGCACGTGCTGGCAGCCAAAGGAACGCTCACAGGTAGGTGAGCTTGCTGAGGCGCGCAAGTCCAGCAATGGAGCCGTTTAATTCGTTGACGCTCAGGTCTCTGCATAGGTGGGCACAAGACAAGAAAAGCAAGAATAGCAAGTTAGATTCTGTTCGAGAAGTCTATAGTAGGCGAACAGTGATGGAGGCGCTAAACTAGTTGTGACTCCATTCTGTGTGAATGCACGAAATAAAGCATGAAAACATGATGAGACACAACCTCCAAAGACTCCATGATGGAGTTGAGTCCGCGGTGTTGAGATACTCTCACCTTCGTCAGAAAAGCTGAATAGGAAGAGACATGGAGAGCTTGGGATGGGAGGTCAATGGAGGCAAAGGGAGAGGGAGAAAAAGAAGGAGAGAGAGAGAGAGAGAGAGAGAGAGAGAGAGAGAGAGAGAGAGAGAGAGAGAGAGAGAGAGAGAGAGAGAGAGGGAGAGAGAGAGAGAGAGAGAGCGAGCGAGAGAGAGAGAGAGAGAGAGCGAGCGAGAGAGAGAGAGAGAGAGAGCGAGCGAGAGAGAGAGAGAGAGAGAGCGAGCGAGAGAGAGAGAGAGAGAGAGCGAGCGAGAGAGAGAGAGAGAGAGAGCGAGCGAGAGAGAGAGAGAGAGAGAGCGAGCGAGAGAGAGAGAGAGAGAGAGCGAGCGAGAGAGAGAGAGAGAGAGAGCGAGCGAGAGAGAGAGAGAGAGAGAGCGAGCGAGAGAGAGAGAGAGAGAGAGCGAGCGAGAGAGAGAGAGAGAGAGAGCGAGCGAGAGAGAGAGAGAGAGAGAGCGAGCGAGAGAGAGAGAGAGAGAGAGCGAGCGAGAGAGAGAGAGAGAGAGAGCGAGCGAGAGAGAGAGAGAGAGAGAGCGAGCGAGAGAGAGAGAGAGAGAGAGCGAGCGAGAGAGAGAGAGAGAGAGAGCGAGCGAGAGAGAGAGAGAGAGAGAGCGAGCGAGAGAGAGAGAGAGAGAGAGCGAGCGAGAGAGAGAGAGAGAGAGAGCGAGCGAGAGAGAGAGAGAGAGAGAGCGAGCGAGAGAGAGAGAGAGAGAGAGCGAGCGAGAGAGAGAGAGAGAGAGAGCGAGCGAGAGAGAGAGAGAGAGAGAGCGAGCGAGAGAGAGAGAGAGAGAGAGCGAGCGAGAGAGAGAGAGAGAGAGAGCGAGCGAGAGAGAGAGAGAGAGAGAGCGAGCGAGAGAGAGAGAGAGAGAGAGCGAGCGAGAGAGAGAGAGAGAGAGAGCGAGCGAGAGAGAGAGAGAGAGAGAGCGAGCGAGAGAGAGAGAGAGAGAGAGCGAGCGAGAGAGAGAGAGAGAGAGAGCGAGCGAGAGAGAGAGAGAGAGAGAGCGAGCGAGAGAGAGAGAGAGAGAGAGCGAGCGAGAGAGAGAGAGAGAGAGAGCGAGCGAGAGAGAGAGAGAGAGAGAGCGAGCGAGAGAGAGAGAGAGAGAGAGCGAGCGAGAGAGAGAGAGAGAGAGAGCGAGCGAGAGAGAGAGAGAGAGAGAGCGAGCGAGAGAGAGAGAGAGAGAGAGCGAGCGAGAGAGAGAGAGAGAGAGAGCGAGCGAGAGAGAGAGAGAGAGAGAGCGAGCGAGAGAGAGAGAGAGAGAGAGCGAGCGAGAGAGAGAGAGAGAGAGAGCGAGCGAGAGAGAGAGAGAGAGAGAGCGAGCGAGAGAGAGAGAGAGAGAGAGCGAGCGAGAGAGAGAGAGAGAGAGAGCGAGCGAGAGAGAGAGAGAGAGAGAGCGAGCGAGAGAGAGAGAGAGAGAGAGCGAGCGAGAGAGAGAGAGAGAGAGAGCGAGCGAGAGAGAGAGAGAGAGAGAGCGAGCGAGAGAGAGAGAGAGAGAGAGCGAGCGAGAGAGAGAGAGAGAGAGAGCGAGCGAGAGAGAGAGAGAGAGAGAGCGAGCGAGAGAGAGAGAGAGAGAGAGCGAGCGAGAGAGAGAGAGAGAGAGAGCGAGCGAGAGAGAGAGAGAGAGAGAGCGAGCGAGAGAGAGAGAGAGAGAGAGCGAGCGAGAGAGAGAGAGAGAGAGAGCGAGCGAGAGAGAGAGAGAGAGAGAGCGAGCGAGAGAGAGAGAGAGAGAGAGCGAGCGAGAGAGAGAGAGAGAGAGAGCGAGCGAGAGAGAGAGAGAGAGAGAGCGAGCGAGAGAGAGAGAGAGAGAGAGCGAGCGAGAGAGAGAGAGAGAGAGAGCGAGCGAGAGAGAGAGAGAGAGAGAGCGAGCGAGAGAGAGAGAGAGAGAGAGCGAGCGAGAGAGAGAGAGAGAGAGAGCGAGCGAGAGAGAGAGAGAGAGAGAGCGAGCGAGAGAGAGAGAGAGAGAGAGCGAGCGAGAGAGAGAGAGAGAGAGAGAGAGAGAGAGAGAGAGAGAGAGAGAGAGAAGTCCAAGTTCACTCACAATTTCTTGATGGTGGTGAGTTGTGTCAACGACCTCAGAGGCCCCTTGCAACCAGCTGAGGGTAGTGCTCTGCGCACGTCAGCAGCCATGAGTCATGCATCCACACACGCATATGCGTATAGTTTTGCGTGAATGCATTGAGCCCAAAACGCAACCTGTGTAGCTGATTTCTTTTACGTCTGCTGGCAACATGCGGAGTTTGCTCCCAGATAAACAATCTCCAAACGGGCAGAACCTTTCCCACTCGGACGTTTCATTACGCCTCTATTGTCCTTGGATGCATCGTTTTCGGCATTTCTTGTCAAGTGGGCCGAGGTGCAAGTGAGTCTTGCTGGCCCAATGGGAAGAACAGCGGGAAACAGGATAAGTAGTACCCCAGTGAGTGTGCTGAAGGTATCCCTCTTTGAAAACCGCCGAAGGGGCAGAGGGGTGGCAGAAACGGCGTTAGGGATGGAAGGGTGGAAGGGAGGATGGGGAGTGGACTAGGACAGTTTCTTGAGCTCCACATACAGTGTTTCGATGAAGCCATTTTTGTTGCATTTCCGCACTCCAGCAAACGTGTCGCAGCGACGCGGCGTGTTCACGCTGCCAGCAAGCCAAGTCGCAGAGCCGTTGAATGGACCCCACTGCGTTGCCAGCTGACGCAGAATAGCACCTGGAGAGCGCCAGGACAAATAGAAAAGGAAATGACATCTTTTCTGTGAGAAGGAGGCGCGAGCACTTTCGCTCCATTGGCGTCGGATGACTCACATTGGCTTCAGTTGACATATATTAGCTTCAGTTAACATGTATTGGCTTCAGTTGACATATATTGGCTTCAGTTGACATATGTTGGCTTCAGTTGACATATATTGGCTTCAGTTGATATGTATTGGCTTCCGTTACATGAGCCGGGAGAAGGTGTTGTAGATTGTTGCCACTGGAAGCAGTCACGTGAGCTCCGCAACACTTACGCTGGGCAGAGTCGAGGAAGGGCGAGGGAGCGGCGTCAGCGGCAAGGGGAGAAGTTAGGAGCGCCAGGCACAGGAAGTGGATAGCGCGCAGGGGAAAAGCCATGGTCTTTCGTCGTTCACGCGCCAGGTCGCAAGCGGGCAACGATTGGCGATGTATCTCCAGGATTCGAAAGCGTGCCTTTTCTAGCTCTACAGGGTTGTGCTAGCGGAGAGGCTGAGAGTTGACAAGCGTGGTCAGGGTCGGAATGAGAGCGAGTCGTTTCGTTGGCTCACCGTCATAAGCAAATGTGATCGGTGCCTGAGTTCTGTGATGGTCAGCTTTCAACATTGGCTCCCCATAAGTGTGATATCTAGCCTGGCCATCATGTGAGTGCCGCGCATAGCGTGACTGCACCACTGTCCACTTGATATTCCTTGTTATCTGCGCGTCGCATACAGTTTCCGCCAATCTCTCGGCGTTCAATTCTCGAGCTCAATGGCCTGGTGTCCCCCAGAAACGATCGCAAGTCGGTTAATGGTTTGTGCAGAGCGCGACGTCGAGTGAAGGTCTGTTCTCTTGGAGTCGCATGGGCATGCGATCGCTTTGTCCTGAATTAAGTAGCGTACATTTGTAGTTCTCCATAAGTCCGGTTACATGCGTATTTGTTAATTTGTCCCTGGGCTCCGTGGTGTGTGTGGGACACATACGATGCTTTAAGACAAGTTTGCGAGCCAATGCGTGATCAATCCGAAAAAAAGCGTACACGCGATGGACAGAGGGTAGCGATGTGCCGCAAGACAGACCACGCAGCCACGTAAGTGCATGCACAGCGGTGTTGCCAAGTGCGGGTGATTTCAAACTTCGGACTTCGAACTTCGCTCGATATGCGCACAGACAGGGTCGAGCCAGACCCCTGAGCAAAAACACAACATGTCCTTGTGAACGGAACTTCACTAAATTGTCCATGTACATATTTGACCTACCTCCACAACTATTTGTCTTCATATTGTTCAATTTTTTCGCTCAACCTTTTACATACTAGTATGGTATGCCCATCTGGCAGCAAGACAATGCTGCCAGACGGGCAAGTCTAGCGATTGTGGACGACGACAGCTCAACTTGGACGTGTCAGACTCCCACCAGTCGTCATCATGGATGCACCAGTCCAATTAAACTAAAGCAAACCTGATAAGTCATTCGGCAATAAATTGGGTGGGCGACCAAAACGATTCATGGTCGAGCCTGAGATTCGATGAATAGGCAGCGCCTATCGACGCCACTCAACTTTTGAGGCGCCTTTGAGGGGAGTCCGCCCTGAAGTATCTGTTAAATTGCTTACTCGAAGGTCGATGAATGGTTCGACAGTTGTGAACCAACTTATATGAATGATCAACCATATTTTTATCCTTCATATCGAGTATTCATGTCGACGAAAGTTTCATGCTGACGTCATTATTGCCTTCATGTTGAGTGGCATGGTTAAGCGATGCCTATTCATCGAATCCCACTCACGCCCGATGCGACTCAACAGAATAGGCCAAAAGAACGATCCGATTTTGATTGAGTCTAAAAATCGTAAATGTCATATTCTGCGTTTGACTAGGATTTCAATGATCCATCACAAACAGGCAGCGGGTCGGCATCGTAGTCGATACTAGCCATAACTTGTTGCTCTAAATCGGTCATTCTAAAAGCAGTTTCTACATAACCTTAATAAACTGGGCAAAATAAAGTCCGGACTGGTCAATCCCTTAAGGAATGGCCACCATGGCGGCCGACGGCACAACAATTGTGCAGTTGTGCAATATTTGAAAGAATAACCACAAAAAAGCATAAGTATCTCCACAAGGGCTCTTCATTATGGAACTTACATGACGTGAAATCAAGGGAGTGGACGAAATTATTACACAATTATTTATTGGATGTCAATGTTGACAAATTAAGAATATACTATGATCGAGTATAGATCCATAAAAATGGATTAATATATGACCCTAATATGGAGATCATTTTAATTTATCGTCTTAAATTTCTTCATGAAACGTATAAAGGGGAAAACTTAACATAACGGTATCTATTAAAGAAAAAAATATTTGTAAAGTTCACAACAGTTTAGGAAACCTTTTCAGAGAAGTTGTTCTAAGTAAACCTTTTCATGGGATACAGATTTGGATTTAACAGTTCCCTTTTCATAATCATGTTGTCAAATTGCTTATTTAATGGAGCGGCCTGGTATTTTTATCCAACTAAAAAAATATGATCTAAAATATTGATGATTCATAAATTTCCATCATTAGGAGATTTTATAGATGATAGATGTATGTAATCAAAACTAAATTTATAGTTATAATTGCGAGTATACAAAAACATAGATCCGGGAGATCCTTGAATTGTCACGTTATGATTTACCTCGACATACTGACGTGTTTCCACATTATTTGTAAACCAAATAATTATAAATACATTAAAAGACATAAAAAATAAACCTAAATCCTTGTTCCATCACATTTGAGTAAACATGTGATAGAATCACATATTCTTGATGGTCAAAAGCCATACAATAGTGATAATAAAATATATGTTATAGTTTTAGCGAGCAGATATTGGTTTGAATATTAATTTCCATTTATTTCTATAAAGAATGATTTTTTTACTTAGCCATTAAAAACTTGTTTACAAGGGCCTCGACAAATAGTGCATATTGCTACAACACTTATCTTTTCAGCCGTGGTCTGGCATTGGCTAAACGAAAGTGCTAGCGCATGCTTCATTATGGTTGGATTTGTAAGGCAACTTCTAAACCGCATCGGTTATGGTAAAATTTGAAACATGGTAACAAACATTGGCTAGTATGCATGATGAAACCAAGTTGCAGCCAAGAGCAACATGGATGGTCTATTTTCTCACATTCGCGATGACGCCATGCAAAACCTCCCTTCAGGCTTAAGAAAAGCGTGACGGAGTGTTGGGAAGATGAGAAATGTGAGCGTGCATTCTTGGCTTCCTTACGTATCTAGGTAATATTACGCAATTAAGGGTGTGTTCTTATACCAGCAAAAATCAAGATGTCATAATGAGTTCGCAAGAATGCATGGATTCACAAGCCAAATGGTGGATAGAAGCAAGTTTATGATATTTGAATAACACAATCATCATTCCTAATTTTCACTCTAGTTGAAAGGAAAAGTATTCATAGACACGTCGTGTAGCTCATACACATACGTTCCAATACAAGTAAGTTATACCCAGAT
Organism: Penium margaritaceum; assembly: GCA_023375785.1. Classification (NCBI taxonomy): domain Eukaryota; kingdom Viridiplantae; phylum Streptophyta; class Zygnematophyceae; order Desmidiales; family Peniaceae; genus Penium; species Penium margaritaceum. The sequence continues at coordinate 80,496 of SZWC01009288.1, read as the reverse complement.
TGTCAACTCATTTGTTTATCGGAAGTAAGCCGATAGTAGAAAATGTTTCAAATACTATTTTTTTGTAGTAGAATATGTAGGAACATAAAAATCATGATACAAATTCTAATTTCTCATTATTGAGCATGAACCATAAGTTGTTTTAGGTATAATGCTGAACATTTAATTTTGTATGTAATTACTTTGCCGTAACATCAAAGAGAGCATTTTGATTAAGCTCAATTGGTATGTCAAGACCTTTTTCCAAGCTTCCTCTGTCAAAATTTGACAAGGAATCTTTTGTGTAATTGAATATTTTGACACGATCCATGAAGAAGCTAAATTGTATTCTTAAGCAAATCACGAAATAGGAGGTATAATAATTTATCTTAAAACTTACAATGAACGTTTAGAATTATAGTGACAACTTTGTAAAAATTCTTTTTGTTTACTTTTGGTTTTTAATAAGTGAAACTACGTGTACGTTATTGTTTTATGCTACCAGAGATGCATGTTCACGTACTAAGGACATCTGCCCTTTCCCAATAAATTCTCATGGCAGCCGGATGAGAGTTGATGATCTGAGTTTTAAAATTATTCATGAAGCAACAACGATTACATTATAGTCAATTCTCATTGGTTTTCAAAGGGATGCAACCACATTGTAAACATCTAAGAACTCCAGCTCTCTAGCCCTTGAAAACAAGAATATGAATCTGTGGTATGTTATACAATTCTATCCCCACTGTGTTATCAACCTGAGTGGAAATCTTTTACTTTCCTTATTATTTTCACACATTTTTACATCACTACACGTTCTCACACATTTGTGTAAGTTAATGCCTGTATTGTGAGAACCAAATAGCAGTGTTGAAATTCCCGATAATCAAAAGATAAGAGGATGCATGGGCAAGATAAAGACGCATCTACACAATCTTCAAAATGAATGAAAACGCGTTTTCCATCCAAGTTTAGGCTTCTACACTTCATTGTGCCATGATAAATTCATCTATGTAGTCTCTTCTACTTATATTACTGTAATATACATAAATAACTTCTAAACCAACTAAAAATTTAACAAAGGTTGTAAGAACTTCTTCTTAAATATCTAAGTAGTGTGAAAGAGCAATATTGATATGGAAAGCAAGCAGGAGCATAGAATCCAACCTATTTTGCCATCTTGTAGCGAAAAGATAGCAAAACAGTCAAAAGGTATAATGATCATACGGCCATGAAAGGGGGTAATTGTCTGTTCTTCACTCTCTTCGTCTATATTTTATGCTCACTTTCTGTAAACTTTAAATGTATTCATAGCCATACCTCACTTGAATAGATACGCCATTTATAAAATAGGTCACAAGTACAGTCCGGATTTTCCCTTAAAGTAATTGAAACATTAGTTTCAAGAAACCTTCCTTAAAACATTTCAGGCTTTTTCGAATTTTTATGGTTCTCAGATGTGCGAAGCCTAATGAAAAAGTACCCAAGGAGGATCTCCTTGGAAGAAAAAAATATTTTTCTCCAAACATTTCTCAGACATAAAAACATAAATTTTAGTGAATGTGGACATGTTATAACAAACAGAAAATGACTAATTTTCGTGCAACATGTATGAAAGGATATACTAGCATACATTTGGTTATTCATTAAAAATTAATCTTTACACACTTTAACATTTTCGTTTCATTCAGGCACGTGTTGTCTATAAGTTTCAACAAAAACATGGTTAACATGGACATTTAATCAAGTGATTTGTTTTATATTGTTTTGATCTTCAAGCCTTCCACATAATGCATGCGAGGACAGCTCCATCAGGTCAACATTTGACCGTAGCCTTGCATGAAGTCATGCATAAGATTAGATGGATATCCATTCAAACTAAAAAACCCTAGAATTCATTATTCTCACTCAATCACTACATGCACCGTCTTCCGTTATACTTTTGTCCGGAACACGCCACAAACTGAGATGAACCTTTACAATAGGTGAATTTCTTTGTTTGGAGTTGCCTTTTGTAAGGCACCACAACAACACCTCACCCTCTATACACTAGTGAAAGAAATCATCGAAGTTGTGTCATGGTGGACACCCCACATCATGAGACATCTCATGAAATTCGGTCCAGTCAATGGACTCTCTTGGCTTCATGATCCCCATTACAATCATTGTCTTCATAGTTTCAACACGATGAGTCATGATGCTTGGGTATTCATCATCAATTTCATATACTACTATGGAGATGATGTGACAAGACAATAAGTATTGGAGACAATTGGTTTCTAACTTCAAGGCCTAATCCACGACATGGAAGTGCAAGGTCTCATGGAAAAATAAAACATATATCCTACAACCATACCTTATATCAGGAGAAAGGATGTTTAACATTATACATCATTGCATAAATCAATCTCAAATATTTTTAACACAAAAAGACAAGATTTATGCACCATGGGATGCGAAGTGAATTGTTATTAATGGTTCTATGATTTTTTGGGTTGGATGACGTAACATAGGTACTAGACAACATATGAGCAATACGTCTAGGAGGATTTGGCAAAGTAAAACAATTAGGTTATGTTAAAGTTTTCTAGGTTCAAGGAACTTAAGTTCAATGTTTTGATTTTTTTCCACTTGTTCGGAGGTCAGTGCATATGAATTTATATTTTCTTTCCATGCTCTCAGTTATGGTTTCTCTTGACCAAGAAACAAGTTGCTCCTTTCTCATGTGGCGTGTCCCAAGGCACACCAACTCATGTTGCCATATAATGTTTTTCATTGCCATCCTGTCATGTGGATGTGGTGCATCACACAAGAACATGTTCATCAACATTATGTTTTCACACAATCAATGATCAAACACGCTCTTGAAAGCTTGACAAGGTTCTATATCATGCTTGATGAACATCATGAGAACATGAATATTATACAACATGGAACCTCTCAAGTTATTTGGTGCACATACTATATGCAATGTGAAAATGGTGAGGCCGAAGGCAACATTGAGAGTGGTTGGAAGTAGAAAATTCAATAATATCATAACTGTGGAGTGAATGAAAGTACGATATCTTGCCAGATCATGCATCACACATTCAATATATAAATGAAATGTAAGCTTAATATCAGGATGCTTTTGAAAATGGTGATGATGTGCATGATAATGTCTGATAAATTTTATGATGCATATGTGCTTGAAGAAACATGCTCTTGGAACATCGTAATCATAAAGAAAATAAAGCTTATTTGATCCTCTTCACGATCAAGATCCTTGGAAAAATCAAGCATTTATCCCTTGCCAACATCATCCTTGACAACATCATTGAAGCTTCCATTTAGGATACCAGTTCCATCACAACATGGAGTGTGCTACATGGTTTTGTGTTTTCATGGTGTCGAGTGCGGAATAGGTGGAAAAAGGCATTTTCCATATACCAATTGTGGTTTGTATGCTTGATCAAAATTTGCATCTACCAATTGCTAACATGGTGTTGAATTTTGATCTGGTGAAAGAATGTGATTTAAAGCCATTCAATTTTGGAAAATAGCGGATATCTAGGGAACGGCAAATAGTTGTATATTCATGTGCTTGAGAAATAAATTGAGGTGAGGTGCAATTTTTGATCATTGTATAGTGAGTTCTTGGACCATCATGATTTATGAAACAGGAAACCTTCACTTCTACACTTGGCAAAACTTCACTCACCTTAGCCTTAGGCACCCAAGTATCCTCGAGTGCAAATTTGGCATGCCATCATCGTCCTCAACTTAAAAATGGCGACTAGCCTTACACTTGCTTGAATGGCCCAGATCACTCCCCACTCCATTAGTGTTATCAAACATCATGGCCATGCCATCCTCAAAACTTGAGGGATGCTTTTTCACGTGCAAATAAATTCATGCCCTCATAAAACCATGGTCATGTCTTGGCCTTTAAATTATTTTACTAAGAGTAGATGTTGTGTAACTCCACCCAATTCTCTAGAGTCGACTAAGTTTGCCATGACCTACGGTTTCACCCAATCCAAGTTAGCGGAACCAAATGAGAGGACATATTCCAATGTGCTGCAATAATAGCAAGACAAGATACAACTTGAACACGTGTAAAATCCTCTATTGTGGTGAGTTCTTTAGACATGTGTGGCAGCCTCTTTTCTTGAAGACTACTTATTGATCCACTTATGTCACAAATATCACCAACGTGGGATTGTTTTTATGTGTGTTGGCATGTTTTCAACTTCAGTTCTTCAAATGTTTCTCAAGGGACCTTAATTATGTCGGCAATCAGCCAAAGCTAGACCTCCCATGGATAATGGAACATAAATGAAAGAACCATCGTCAAATCTTGCTGCAAGCTTTCTCAGAATATGTTATTGACAACAACTAGATACTTGGAGAATCTGTCTGTCTCTACAAGCACTTTATGGCGGCATAATGGGGAAGGCCAGGATGGGTCAAAGGTACGGGTTTCATGGCACCTTCCTGACCACCAAAATGCAGAGCGTACATTGGGGATATCCAAGAAAATGTATTTGAAAGAAGCCATGGCTTGATAGAATACCATGTGGTTTAAAGGAAACTGGTCCAAGTTGCCTTTGGGCATGAGTGCCTTGATGCCTTAAGATGTTCAACAAGAAAGGAGATTCAACATTGCACTCTAAGGTTTATTGCACTTTTGTTCAGATGAAATGAAATTTTAATTTGACATGAAATTTCACTATGTTCCTAGATGTTGTAAAAATTCTTGTTAGTAATGTTTGACAAACGTTGTGCAACTTCTGACTTCCACTAATTTCTTTTGGACTTTTGTGTTAAAAGAATCAATGACAATGAAATGAATAAGTGGAAGAAATTTTTTTTCTCCAACACAAATGAAGATTAATTCGTCAATCGATGATTACACAACATCAAAAGCACAACATTACTTGTCGAGTATGCATATTCCAAGAAATCTCTTTACCTTCAATGTTTGCATGCCTGAAAGTGGGCAAGGTCAGTGAATACACATTGACCAGAAAGAGATCATGGCATCAATTTCTTTCACAAAAATTCCACATTTGACATCGATCAAAGATACATCGAGTGTTACCACTTACAATGCTTTGATGATCTTCACAAAAGATTGTCTTCTATTTCTAAGAATTTTGTTCAATTTTACCAAAATTCATGCTTGGAAAGATGGTCTAACTCAAATGAAAAATGATAGATTAATGTCAAATCTAATTCAATGAATTCATTTCTTCAAACTCTTTTCCAACTTTTACAAACTATTAGGATGAAAAAGGTTAATAAGATGAATTAAAAACTCAACCAAAACATGTTTCATGATAAATTATAATCATCTTAGAAGAATAACATATTCCAATATCATGATATTAAAAACAATTGACCTGAAAGACTGATATAAGTTACCAAAAGTAATTGAGAAGTTTATGATGATTCTCTTAGACTTGGATTTCAACAGAATTCCATGTTTATCGATTTTAATGCTAGGTCTAGCTCATTTCTCATATCATAAAGTGAATTTGTGTCATTAGACAATACTCATCGTAGTCAAGACATGCAGAATGATTTCGTCAAAAGGTATTTCCCTACAATGGTAAGAGGTAGGACCAAGTAATAATGCCATGCGCTATGGGCCATCATCCACGAGGCTTTTCCTACTTTGAAGTGTATCTTGAGCAATTGTATTTCTACTTGTGCTACTCCTATCAATAAATCTACACAAGAAAATAGATTATAAAGAGATATCATATTGAGGTCCAGTTGAGGAAAGGGTGGACTGTCTCGTCCATGCAAGTAGACAGGGTTCTCCACGTTCAACTCCCCAGCAATGCCTTATTAGATGTTTGTGTCAATGTGTTGTCTTGACCACCAACCCCAGCAATGAAAAGCAGTAGTACATTGTTAATATTTCTAAATATATGAAGGATGCTTGAGCACCATCATCCCCCTCATTCTTCATTCGTGAAGTCCCTTTGGTCATCCTTCTCAAGCTAAAAACCGGGAGTCAAACATGAAAACATAATTCACAATAACAGATATGATATAGACTTGTGGTTAACAGGGAAACTAAGAAAGTAGCCTCAAAACATGAATGAAACAAATAAATTTCAGAATTTATTTGATGAAAGAATAATTTTCATTCAAAGCCATTTTAAAAATTATTTCCACCCCCTTTTGAAGCAATGAATATAAAAGTGAAAGGATAAGAGGGAGGGGATATAATTTGAGAACAATAAAAATTAAATAACACAACAAAAGATCTTGAATAGATATGCCTTTACCAGGTTAGTGATATTCAAAACTACAAGTTCATGTTGAATACATTACTTCATGGAGCACTTCGAATAAACGATTATAGTGTTGAGGCACTTATACACAAAATGAAGTGTTCTAAAATGACAAGCGCAAAACCTATAAAGCACATTCTTACACGTGAAGAAATGAGAATGAGGAATATGCTATGAGGTCTTTAGGTCAGAAACGCCTGCACAAGTTGGAAATAAGTGCATTATTCAACAAATCCCGATAGGTTTGAATCTTAAAAGGACAAAAACACTACCTTATATGTTACTCTAGTGCCATGATAAGATGTACACAAACATGGAAATGAATTTGGCATTGATATTCATATTCTTATATATGTACACATGCATGATCATTCACATGTCCATGTGCATATGTGCATGCACATACATAGAGATGTACATATTCATATACGTCTATGTATACACATGCATAAACATATACACATGCATTTCCATGGATATATGAATATACATATACATATACATATACATGTACATATACATATACATATACATATACATATACATATACATA
>SZWC01009288.1:61326-73220 GCA_023375785.1 Penium margaritaceum | reverse complement strand
ACATACACATATACATATACATATACATATACATATACATATACATATACATATACATATACATATACATATACATATACATATACATATACATATATATATACATATACATATACATATACATGTGCAAACATGCACAAAAGTAGCATTGTAGATCTAGAAATTACAAGGGAGGATGGAAATGGTAATGAAATAAGAAGTTTTGTGTGTGGGGAATAGCATACACGACATATGAGGTGAGGAATATGGTTCTTGTTCTTGTGCACCTGACCTTAGAAAAAAAGGTTCACATTTGAAAGTAATTCTAAATCAATTCTCGGAGTTATTTTCAATTCCTTGAAGAGATATCATTTTCATATGCATAATGATGATTATGGAAGCCCCATTCTCTTGTAAGCGTTACGTTTTGACGTATCCTGTCTTTCACACGTATCAACCTCAAAATCGTCAAATTTATCCTTTCTCGTTGAATTCGTCAACACAATGACACAAGCAAAACTTAGCCCAAGGTGATGCCTCATAATCAATCCTAACCCTCTTCCTTCTTTTGTTTGAGATTGATGGTCTTTTTCTTGCAATGGCGTCATCCTTCAAACAGAAGGCGAAATTCAACTACAACACTACTTGACATTGATTTTGCAACAAGACGATGCTCATGTACATTCTCTCATACCATAGCCTATTTTGGCACTTCTTTCTTTCTTGATGACCTGTGTGTGCCAATGCATGGAATTCTTCAATCACATGGATTTTAATTCTTTAAGTGAGCTCATCTTTTGCCTTGCACTACGTGGATGACCACTACCAAGGTGTAGACGAATTGGGCACCAAAGTTCTTGTGAGTACGACATGGTACAAATGTTTGCGTAGGTAATCTAACACGTTGCCATGGTGACGATCCAATTTTTTTCGAAACACAAGTAAAGACATGAAAGCAAGAATTTAGGGCAAATCATATTTGATGAATATGCCAAACGTGCATATAAGACAAGTGTGTTCCTCCATAGGAGGGACATCACTTCTTCAACCTACGAAATGTTTACGAGTGTAAATGTTAATTTGACGATGTATGTGCATGAGAAAACTAGGTAGGTCAAAATCAACATCAAGATTGAAGCTACTAAATTATTTCAGTGTTAAAATACCAAGGGTTTCCAACATCCTCTCCATGCCATTCCAAAATGATGAAAATGAAGCATAGGATATCTAATGCGTGCATTATGCATATGAAATCTCAAGCCACTCTCATGGTTTCAAATGGAACGATTGTTGCAAGAGTAGGTTCAAAACATATCCATGCGGAATTACATTTACTACATCCTTAACCTTGCTCTCCAAAACACTCTGAAGCACGAAGGCAAAGGCGACCAAGCCAAGCACATCTAGTGCTCTTTTTCCATTATTTGATTTATGTTAATGTGCAAGAATATAAAAATCTTATGATTTTCCCTGACCAAAGCATGAACGGATATTCCCAAAAGTTGCAAAGATCATACATTGTGTAAAACATGTTTCAAGTGTGTGAAAATGGACCTTTATATGCCATTTTCTCCATTTTTATGACCATAGTGCGTTCATCTTATATTGCATGTGTGTTTTGGGACGAAATTCAATGAACAAGGTTCTGAATTTTCTGTTATACATGTGTGCAAATGCACCTGTTGTAAAGATACACAACTGATATTCTTGAAAGTTATATAATATAAAGGAAAGATCATTTTTTGTCATAATACAAAGAACATGCTCCAAGGCCCACTAACATGAGTCATTCAAAGAGAAATCAAAATAAAAACGATTACTTCCATCTTTAGTCATCCATACTAATGGACATAAATTTATGCACACATTTTAAACTAAACAATGGAGAATAATTGATTCAAACAAATTATGGCATAAACGATACAAATGTAATGAAGTACAGCAAAAATTATAGGAAGGAAAGGAAATGACACAAATCCATTTCGGTGATCTTCCTTGTGTGTACAACAAAGACAAGCCAACGGAGTGGAATGTTTTCCCATGATTGTTTTGCATTCCATCTTTCAAGAACGCCAGTCCATAATGAAAGTTAAGAATTTCCGCTTGAGGTTATGTAAGAAAATGAAAATTGGCCATGCACACACTGAAGGCATGGCTTTTGCATACATGCCAATAAATCAATCTTCTCTTTCTTTCCATGGCTCTCAAGTTATAGTGTAAGGTTGCATTTATGTGTAACAACAAGAAGATGATGAACATGCTGTCATACTTTGTTTATTAGACAATACAAAGTGTCCACCCTCAGCAATGCCTTTACAAATCATGCATGTGATTGTGATCTTACTGGAATGGCTTGAGAAGCAAGAGTAATTGATACGTTTTGCCAGATTCTAGAACTTTTGTCTAGGATAACATCCATTCATGGTTCTTAAATTCATTCCATTGACTAACTTTTCACACTGATACCGACTAGTTTTTCCTCGGGAAGGTTTCTCATTGTCCATGGACCCTAAACGGAGAAAGAGAGTAAATCAATGCAGTTTCATACACGAAAATATGTGTACAAAAGAAGTTTGTGCAGATTGAAAGATCTAGGAAGCCACTCAATGTATGACAATTTTGTGTGGGTTGAGATAGATGCAATTGGATTCGTTGTGTGGTGGATTGGTTGTGTGGTTGGGGTACGTACGTAGGTGTATGATTACTCATGTTTTTCTGTGGTTTTATGTGCACAATTGTTCAAATAATCATGTGGTATGGGCTTTATTTGGATTTAGGGGGGAGGGGTTGATTGGTGAAAATGCACGTGGTGAGTCTTTTGAAGTTGTATAAATTTATTTTTTTGGTGCGTGTGAAATGGACACTAAGGTATGGTGCACTCTAGGCAAGGTGGGATATGCGTGGAGTTGGAAATGTATACTGGGGTTAAATGTGGAGGATCATTTTGAGATGTGTTACTTGCCCATAAATTTGTTCATTAGTTTATCATGTTGCATGCTTTAAGCAAGAGCAGTGTCGAAGGTGGTGAGGGGGGAGGAGATGAGGTGAAAGTGTATGTGGAGAGCGCTTGAAGAGGTGTACAAATATGGAATCTGGTGTCGATGGAGTTGGACGCTTATGTATGGTGTTCTATGGGCTACGCTAGAGGGAAGTGGAATGGGAGGCTCGAGGCTCATATTGCAAGTGAGGATTGAATGTTTCATTGTACGTTTTTATGAGTTAGTTGAACATAAAATATGCACTAGTATACAACGTTGTTTTGTCCTAGTTAAATTATTGCGGAAGGATGGCGGGGAGGGGGTTGGAGGTGAAAATGTATGTTCAAAGTGTATGAAGATGTGTGTGCAATGTTAAGTGTGGCGTAGGTGAAGGGAAAAGTGCAACAAGAGAAGAAGTAACATAGTTGTTTAGTTTTACACTTGTCCTCAACAATGAAGAACCAATTTCTTGTCTTCAAATTAAAATGAATTTTCTTTCATTTTAAATACGATACAAACTAAGAACATGCTTTGTATGTGTTTTCTTAAAGATTTGTTGACCTCCCAATTGAAAGCGACTTCCTAAAAATGGTTTGAAAAGTTTAAACTAGATGAAGAAGGCCTTTCATGAACATTAATCGGTTCATATCTCTTGATTGGGACTTTTTGAATTCACGATTTTTGTTTCAAAAACATGGTTTTCATAAATGCATCCCAAGTTTTCTAGAGTTTGACAAGTGGTAAAGATAATGACCTAGTTTTGTCCGATATCAAGACAGACCGACACAATTTCACTAATAAGGTGTCATGATAACACCTTACATTTTCAATCTGATGATCAAGGTTTCTAAGATAGGAAAGGCTTGTTTATCTTTTACGTAGTCTTTGTACTATGTTTCTTCTTGTCTTCCTGCCTCATCATGAGAGAGTGCACGCTTTGATTTTATGAGGTGGTGTTGGACCAAAGATGGGCTAATTTTGGCCATTACATTCATTACTTTTGTTTTTGTGGGGAACCTTCCGCAAAGGCTTTCAGTTTAACATGTGTATTGATGGTTTCTAAGTGTAGCATGAACTGTGCAAGCTTCCGCAAATGCTCGATGTCTTTTCTTTAGTTCCGTCATGTGCTTATTTGTAAGCATCCCATCTCTTGTTGAAAACAGTTGAGTTACTCTTTATTTTAAGCTCTGTTTGTTATGAGATGTCAGATTGATCAGAATATATCAGAAAATCAGGGAATATTATGAATGTATTTCCTGACAACAAGTACGACAGTGAACAATTAAATCTACTGCTTGAGTATCAGTCCAGAAATTAACTTGGCACTCAAGTGGTCGGTTTGCTATTGATTATCGATTAATCATGAACCTTGTAGACATGACAACATCACACGAACTTCAAGGATGATCACATCCATCAAACAATCCTTCCTTACCCGTGCATGTTGAATTGGTCAGATGTCGGGACATTCCGTTGTCCGTTTTAAGAGGCGTAGCAAGTATGATGACTAGCAGGTCCACATAAGTCAAATGTATAAACCCTCCAATCATTCATATTTTTATGAATACAAGTTTATCCGTAGATATCCAGATTTGTGATTCAATGGCTAGTGTTTGATGACTAGAACATGACTCTAGTGCTATAGTCAGCATACTCTATTGCACTCTTATAAGATGAACGTTGTTTTCAGGAAATGATAGTTGGTCAAGGTGCAGCAATGGCCGGCAATGGTTGCACCATATTGTGCACTCATGTAGATTTCCCTCTTTGTTGCATGTCTTCTGAATTGCACTTCGTAGTACACTCCCTGTATGCACTTCTTATGTTAAGGGTATGGTGGGCTTGGATTCGAATAGCGCTCTCCCGTCACTAGGCAGGTCCACATCGTAATTGCATATGGATGTGCAGTGTCCTCATAATACATCTGAGAAGATATCTTTAAAACACTGCACAATTCCACGGTGATGAAAATACACGTGTGTACACTTGATAGGTTTATGTGAGTATTTTGTCGTGGATGGGGAAACACATTAGGTCCAAACTTTGTAGCATTCTTCAATAAAGTGGGGTTTTGTGATGGTTCCTTTCTAAAAATCTTAGGGAAGTCCATTTGTGTGCATTATACATCTAAGAACTTTAAAATAGGTCATCTGAATGATCATAACACAATACACATACAGAAATCTGGTTATTGAATTAACAGACAACAAATATGTAAAAGCATTCTTGAGGATTACATTAATTGATTCATATCCTCTAATAATGATCATTTTCCATTTGCTAAAAACCAACAAAAGTAATTGTCCTATAAATACCTCATGTATGGTTTCATGTCATGAACACAACCTAAGAACTGGATGAACTTGGGATGATAGGTCCTAAATTGCCCATATAATATTCAAGAATGAACTATATAGGAAGCCATGCATAATTGTATTAACATGTTTTTTTCTTCAAGCCATGCATAATTCTATATCTCATGAAAAGAATGATAATTCCTAGAAATGACCCTCATGTTAAGATCGTTTTGTATGAATTGTGAATGGATCTACTAATTGTTGTTTGATTAGGAAGTTGCAAGGTATGGTTAATCGGGGCCTTTCTCTACACCGGTTTTCATGTGCACCCATCTAGTGTATGATTTTGTCCTATATGAAAAGCTCGACCCCCACCCCTATGGGGGGGTCCAATGCGTGGGGTTAGTGTGTGAGTGCAGTGCGCTTGTTCTCCACACAAAAGTACACTGATTACGCACTCAGTGTGTGATTTCATCCTCTATAGGAAACTGGACCCCCAGCCCTATGTGAAGGTATTCTGTGTGGGGCTAGTGTATGAGGGAAGTGCGCTCGTTCCCCACACAAAAGTACACTGATCACACAATCTGTGCGTGACTTTATCCTATATGGAAAATTGGACCCCATCAATATGTGGGGGTCCAGTGCGTGGGGTTAGTGTATGAGTGTAGTGTGCTTGTTCCCCACACAAAAGTACACTCATCACGCACTCAGTGCATGATGTTGTATAATTATTTTGACGATGTTTTTGGTGCATTAGAATTACTTAGGGGGTACTTTTATATTCGACAAAAAAGAGGGGATAGATTTTTGAATTCGACGACTAGGTGTGTTTAGCTTTTTATTTTGACATGGATGTTGGTTATATTTGTTTTTCTCCCTCCACATCGAGTTTGATGACGACAATCATTCAATTGTTTGGTTTTTCGAACGGTCGACAACTCGTCGCTCTCACGTTTGACGTTCACTGAACTTCAAACGCCAGGAGCAGTCAATGGCCTTAAAGACCACCAAAATGCGGATCGAGGTGCATGAACTCGTGGGGCAAAACTGAATTTTGTTTTTGTATTGCGTGAATCAAAAGAAGTCAAGGCATAGTGGCCAGTTTCAAATCTAACAAAAACGTGTGGTTACACCATTGAAATCAATGAAACACTTTTGGAATTTATTTTGTGGTACTTTTGAATTCCAAAAAAGTTCATTTTTGACGAATTTCGACTGCTAAAAAACATTTACATCAAAATCAAAGTTTACTAGTGGGGGTCCAGTGCATTGGGCAAGTGTATGAGTTCAATGCGCTCGCTCCGCACACAAAAGTACACCGATCACACACTGAGTGTGTGATTTTGTCCTCTATGGAAAACTAAACGTCGTCCCCTATGGGGGGTCCAGTGTGTGGGTTTAGTGTATGAGGGCAGTGCATTCTTTCCCCACACAAAAATACGCTGATCATGCACTTGGTGCGTGATTTTGTCCTATATGGATAACTGGACCTCCTCCCCTATGGAGGGTCCAGTGCAAGGGGCTAGTGTATGAGGAAAGTGTGTTTGTTCCCCACACAAAAGTATACTGATCACGCACTCATTGCGTGATTTTATCCTACATGGAAAACTGGACCCCCACCCGTATAAGGGGGGTCTAGTGCTTGGTTCTAGTGTATGAGTGCAGTGCGCTCGTTCCCCCCATAAAAGTAAATTGATCACGCACTCAGTGCGTGATTTTATCTTATATGGAAAACTAGATCCCCACCCCTATGGGGGGGTCTAGTGCGTGGGGTTAGTGTATGAGGGAAATTTGCTTGTTCCCCACATAAATTACACTGATCACACAATCAGTGCGTGATTTTGTCCTACATGGAAAATAGGACCTCCTCCCCTATTGGGGGGTCCTGTGCGCGGGGCTAGTGTATGAGGGAAGTGTACTTGCTCTCTACAAAAAATTACTCTGATCACGTACTGTGTGCGTGACTTTTTCCTCTATAGAAAACTCCAACCCCGCCCCTATGGGGGGGGGCAGTGCGTAAGGCTAGTGGATGAGGGAAGTGCGCTCGTTCCCCACACAAAAATACACTGATCATGCACTCAATGCCTGATTTTGTCTTGTATAGAAAACTGGATCCCCCTATGGAGGGGTCCACTGTGTGGGGCTAGTGGATAAGGGTAGTGTGCTCGTTCCCCAAACAAAAATACACTGATAATGCACTCAGTGCATGATTTCGTTCCATATGAAAAACTAGACCACCTCCCCTATGGGGGTGTCATGTAATTGGGGCCTGTGTATGTGCATACTCGATGTGTACATACACAATTTGAGTACACTAGAATATCAGTGCCCTTGCCTTGTGTGAGCGCACTACTAGTGCACACTCAAAACCCAGTGCGTGATTGGCCCGCCATCAACCATATATGGAAGTTGCTTGCTACCTCCCATGGTATAGATATTCTACGTAAAGACTTTAATTCAGAAACTCCTATGTATGGCTAATTTTGGTGTGCACTCCTTAAGAAATGTCTGAATTTGTGGTGGTTTAATCTGAATATACATTAACTAGCAAAAGGGATCGAAAGGGCTCAAAACAAATTGAACATGTGAACCTGTGATTCAAGTGATCGCAAATGAATAGGATCGGGAAGGTCATAGTAATGGTGAAGATGCAAATTGGTCTTATTTCTATACAAAAAGATCATTATGGCAAATGAGGTCTTAAAAGATTGGTGCTCGCAATCATAATTGTAGTTACAATAATGAAGTAAGAAAGAGGCCAAGTGGCGGGGATCATTGCACTTGCGAGTCCAAAGACTTAAAGTTTAGGAATTGAATTTGCAAAAGCCATGTTCTTAACATCAAACCACTTACTTGAGCACCTTATAAGCAAGCGAACGTGGATCTATTTTGCAAGTCACTAAGACGTGGCTGATGAGAAAGTATAACTCAATAAACTGCTATAGAAATAACATTGTCCACGTCAAATTTGTCATATTACCAATTAAATCCTTTGTATTCATGTGAGTTGACGAGCACTTCTAACAAAACAAAGGGGTTATGGAGAAAATTTCAGTTGCCTACTTTAGAGGTTGCTCATGAACTATTGCTTCATATGTTGACTTTGAATTAAAGGGTAATGTACAGATGTGTTTTGTAATTGTTTATCTGAAAACCCTCCTTAAAGAAGAACATTGTTGAGGGTAAATCCTTACATTTGATAAACCTAAATGAAGAGAACAATTAAAAAAGGGCATTTTATAACAAAAAACACTAGCATGAATCTAGAATAACAATAAGGCACAAATGTAATTTCAAAATATAAAACCTTCTTTCAAAACCTACGTTCTTATGATCTTTTATGAATCGTTTGTAAAAATGGGGCCATATTATTTAAGCATAGATGGTGCTTGGTTAAGGAAACATCTTCATTATGTTGTACGTTCTTTTATTAGAAAACATACCTTTCAATGAATTTGGTACATTGAAATGGCAGTTGAAATGACAACCTAGGTCGAACATGCAAGACATACATTGATAACGTATGATGATTTGAAATTGGACAACAACATGATGAAAATGCATGTAACAAAAAATGAATAATGTTTTTCCCGCTTCTATGTTTTCGTTGCAACATGTGGGAATCAGATAGATTGCTCCCTAACATCTATTGTAAGGCTACCCAAGTGTCATTCCCTAGCACCTTTGTTTAGTAGTTATTGGGTTCCTATCATTCCCTAAACTTTTAATGTTTGATCTTGTAAACTAACAAGTTCCTTAATGTGGTTGGAAATGCCTCGAGAGGAAGAGGTTGAGATGAACTTCATTAAATGGTTAATTTCATGAAGATTCATTCGTGTTCTGGCATGACCCTTTTTTTAGACTAAAGTCACGCACGTGACTTGCCCTTTTGAGAAGAATTTGAAATTAAAAATTCTAGTTAGAAAATTGGATAATAAACAGTCATGAAGAAAAGCACAAATGTGATTCACTTGCTTCATGCATAAGTGTCATCTAGATAGTAATCTTTTTTCAATCCCTTTAAGAACCTCACTGAGAGATGGTTTCTTAGACCTTCGAACGATGCTCGATATTGATATTGGACAATATCTAATGTACAAGGAGAGTTTGTTAGAAAGGCACCAAAAATACATAATCTAACTAAAACAATACCTGCTCCCCCCCAAAATGTATACTTTGTGATCACACCTTATGACACATTCCTAATTGTTTTGAAAAATACCTACATGAAACCTTTAGGGGGGGTGACCATATACCCATCGATTTCGTGAATAAGCCTCCCATATCCATGTATCGCTCTTTAACAACCCCATATCCAGCAAGCAAGCACTTTAATAACAAAACATCCACCGGTCGCAGAAAAACAATGACGTATCCAAAAAAAAAGCGCGTGAACACCATGTCGTTGCTCCATGAAATGCAGCTTCGGATGGATTACGTCATCACGCCCCTTGAACAATCACAAACCCCACGTTTGAGTTGTTTGTAATTGTTCGAGGGAGGGGTTTTCGTGGGGTTTGCCTGAGGGGTCCGAGACACCCCATGCGTTGAAAGGGAATCTGCTGGGCCCCGCTACCACGGGGCCCAGCAGATGCCCGCGCAAAAAACAAAACCTTCAACCCCGAATGTAATTCGGGGTTGGGTTTGAAGGTGTTTGTCTCGCAAACCTAAGGGGTTTTGTGTGCCATGGAAAAAAAATTGACATGGGCGTTTTCGCTCAATCGCGATCGAGCGATGACCCATTTTTTTTCGTTTTTTTTTCGACGTGTAAACCCCCTATTACAATGTAGGGTTTTATGTTTTGCGCGGGCTCCGCGCGCGCAAAATAAAGAAAACCCTCAATCATAAAATATTACAATAAATTATCATATAAATACCGTTTCAATAAATGAAGGCATGAAATTTTTTTATACGTTTGAAATAATGATGTTTGAACACTAAATGATGTTATACACAAACTTATATTCGTGTTGAATTTTTAAATGTAATGGTAAAATATAAAAATTCATATAATCACAAAAGTAGGTGGAAATGTTTCACATATATCATTAAAAAAATTTTACGAATTATTTTACATTTTTAATCCTAAATGAATTGTTTTCAAAGGATTTTGCATGTAAAGGTATTTGGTGAGGGGATTTTATACTGAAAAACATAATTCTAGAACATTTGTGCAACGTATTATAGAAAAATTATATAATTGTATACATGTTCAATGAATAAATAATTACTTTATATATTGAAATTATAGCATATATATAATGTATTTAAGATATTTATTTTGTTTTGAAAACGAAAAAAATATTTTTTTTCAGAAAACAGTATTGTAAAAGTATTTAAATATGCATGAATTTTACTTAATGACTTCACTTGTACGATTCATACAAACTTTATACCCGAAAGTTTTACTTTATACACCAATATTAACGAACATCTAATCCTTGAGAAAATATCCAAGATGATTTACCCCTTTAATTGTTTTATTAAAATTATTCAAATTTCATCCATTTTATATGTTATAAGTGAAAAAAATTTAGCTTTCAAAAGATATCAGGTTTAATCATCCAAAACAATTTATTCATAATTTTAGTTTTCATCATATTGTCAATTTTTTTCTTTTACCTTTAGAAAATAAAATTAATTATATAAATTAATTTTATTTCTAAGGTTTATAATATTTGTAAAATAAGTTTTTTATATTTTGTAAGAAATAATTAAATTCAAAAAAGGTTCGAAATATGAATAGTTTCATGGAATGAAATGGAGATAGGCTGTTTTATTTTTATTATAATTGCTCATGATTAAAAATCAATACAATGACCCAAGTTTTCACATTAATGAAAAAACATTTTTATTAAGTAGACATAGATTGGGCTTCGGTTTGTCCAAGGAATATTTCTGTTTTGTTTTATAGAATTAGGATTATCATGGAAACATTATCCTTACAGGAATGATCGCATCTATGAGTTCGATGAAAAATGAGGGATATTTACGTCATTGGTGAAAAAGAATGAACTACTGGTCGGCGATCCCGACTACCGATTGCAAATAAGGTTTGTGACCGGAGAACTAGGAGAAAATATTTGCTAGTCTAGTCGCTGTTGAAGATCGTCCCAAACTGTTTTTTGTGTTTCATTCGGTGGACAGCACATGGCGGCTCTCACAACTCTGTCTTTTCGTTCTGTGTAGTTTCTCCCACGAAAACTCCAATGGGGGGAGTTACTCGGTGTTCTCGGACACCAACTTCGCGTCCTCAAAGCCTGTTCTAACTACCCCCATCGAGTTCGCAAACGTTAGCGCCCCCCGTACGATTCTTTTTCCGGCAACGTTACGAGGTACCCCGTTCCGGATTTTCGAAAAGACTATCCACCCCGTTCGAAGGATTATGATCTACATTCGCCCCGTGTTTCGATTTTGTATCTCCATAATCCCCTTCTTCAAAACTTTAATTTTAGGACGCCCCGCAGCCAGAGTGTCGGTAACAAGGTACCCCGTCGGGTACATGGTCATTGTCCAGACATTTCCATTTTGCGACTTTAGTGTCATCTCTCAATATAAAAATGTTATTTTTATCAAAAAAATTTATTAAGTAAATGAGACCTTCCAAAAAAGGGGGGGGGGGGGGGGGGGGGGGGGTACA
>SZWC01009288.1:18962-61317 GCA_023375785.1 Penium margaritaceum | reverse complement strand
GGGTGGGCGGATACATTGTACAACGTCATTTGGGGAGGGGGGGTTTGGAAAACAAACACGCGAGCAATTCAAAGACGACACCTGACGACAACAGGCTTTTCCATCTGTTTCTGAGGACTTGTTTCGAGAAATAGGAAAAACGCTTAAAATACCTTAGACGACTCAATGCGGAAACGGGGTATACTGTGACATTACAATATACCCCTCATGTCAGGGTATATTGTAAAGAAACAATCTACCCCGCGGGCCACCGCGGTGTTTATTGTGACTAAATACTGGGGTTTTGGTTATCACAAATTCAAATATTGAGGGACGTTTTCTAAAATCTTTGGCGACGGGGGGTTGTGCGAAGTCGGTTTCTGAATCCGGGTTATCCGGATATTTTCTTCTTCTTTTTCCCGTTAGCTACCCCAATCGAGGACTTCACTGGTGTGTGGGGGTCCTTGGTGCAGTCCTAGGCCGCGTTTGGATGGGCATGAAAAAACTTTATCACCCTCCTCACATCGTGTTGATTTTAATTGAATGTCACAAAAGTCAGACAATTTAACTCGCAATATGGAGATTGTCGTTGGTTTGTCATGAAAGAAGTTACTATTATTGTAAACAAACTAGATCTTCCTACCCACGTCCGACGAGAAAAGCTGCGAAAATCAGATGATGACATCACGAGCAGGAGGAGGATGGATATGAACGTTTTTCATGCCCATCCAGCCGCAGCCCTAAACTCGACTTTCATTGACCGTGGCTGGGTAAGGTTGAGTGGACGTCGCCATCTCGCCCACTGATTTTGAGACGTCAGCTTCTGAGGATCGCAGAGGTTTCTCGCCCCTGAAGTTTGTAAAACAAGCCATCTCACTCCCCCCTTTTTCGTTCCTGTCCAGTGACATCGATCCTTGGATTTGACGACGATCATCGGACAGTCCTGTCCATTGTCCTTCACGCGCTTAACGGCGATCATACAATGACTGCAGATGCATCCATCGGGGATGTGGGACTTGTGTCCACCCACTTCCTCATCGTCACTCCAATCCATCCACGAATGGAGGCCGTGCCTGGGATTCGACGAATAGGCAGCGCCTATCGACGCCAGTCAACTTTCGAGGCGCCTTTAAGGGGAATCCGCCCTGAAGTATCTGTTTAAACTGCTTATTGGAACGTCGATGAATGGTTCGACAGCTGTGAACCAACTTATATGAATGATCAACCATTTTTTTCCTTCATATCGAGTACTGATGTCGAATGAAGTTTCATGCTGACGTCGTTCTTGCCTTCATGTTGAGTGGCGTGGTTAGGCGCTGCCTATTCACCGAATCCCATGTACGCCCGGAGTGGGCGAAGAAACATGAGTCGAACTCCGACTTTCCCAGCCACGTCCATAAATGACGACAGAAACACTTCCTCCGTGAATCCTGCCGTCCTCCACTGTGCGCGGAGAACGCACGGACATGCTCTCCAGGCGCACAACGAGATTTTCTAGCCGTCGTAACAGGCGAGGCAGCGGATTCGGCAGTACTCCCCGATCCCTCGGGATCCGCGGAGCGCCACTCTCCATTGTGCGCCCCTCCATCGTGAACACCGTGCGACGGTTGTGCGCATTAAAGGCCGCGGCTGGATGAGCATGAAATACGTATATATCTATCCTCCTCCTGAACGTGATGTCACCATCCAATTTTCGTCCCTTGTCTCGTCGGACGTTGGTGGGGAAATCTAGTTTGTCGCCGATAGTAGTAACCACTATTATAGCAAACAAATGACAATTTCCATATTGCGCGTTGAATCGCCTTGCTTTCTTGACATTCAACGAAACTCAACACGAAGTGAGGAGGAGGGTCAATAAAACGTTTTTTCATGCCCATCCAGCCGCGGCCAAAAAAAATGCGCGTGGCCTATCGCACGATGAATCGCGCTTCTGTAAGCCGAAAGCAAGGCCCTTTTTTTCTAGCCGTTGTCTCTAGCACAAGCAGAAGAATAAAAAATTGTTAAACCGATCCGAAGCCGTTCGATCTTCTGATCGAACGGATGTAGGGAAAACAACTATCAGAAAGAGATAACAGTATGTCTGTTCTTCGCATATTTTTCTTCGACGACTTTCAATTTGCAAAAACATTTACAAAGAGAGAAATTCGCAGTTTGTTGCGGATAAATACGTACATATTTGAGCCTCTTCGATTGTTGGATGCAGCGATCCGATATTTTTCTGAGTAAAGAAATCAGGGGGAATAGGATCAAGAGTTGTTTCAAAAACAGAATATCATGTAGCGAAAAACTTAGCTAGCCTTCTTCTGTCAAAGAACAGGACCCGTATCAATCTAAAATAGGACAAGGCTACAGCATATCCGGGTTTCCCGGCCAAAGCTGAACATGGACGAGAATACAAGGAACGACGGGCACCTGGGCGAGGTCTATGACCAGGGTGCACCTGCCTAGGGTGCACCTATCCACGTCGTGCGCTTGGAGCCACAAAGTAACAGCGGAACCAGTGCGAATGCTAACCCATTCCCCTAATGGGACATACGACATCATCCTTTGATTATCCCCGAGATTTAGTGCTTCGAATGTTAAAAGTTCCACATCATCCCAATCACTTGTCCATCGCCAGCGCTCACTCCTGCGTTTGTTTCTCTTCTTTCGAAATAGACCGGATAGCAAGGCTGTGGTTCTTGGAGAAGTATATTCTTTCTCAATTGCTCGCAATGAGGTTTAGTCCATCATATTTGCAATAAAGTGTCACTCGTTATAACATCTGGCCATCATTGACAGTGGTGTAAAATCTGCCTCACTACAATAGCCAAAACCCAGAGCGCAGCGGCTCCTTCTATCAACCATGTCGACAAAAGCATTTTTTTGTCTCGTGGTCGTAACCGTTGGGATCAAGGGGGTCGCTAGTCACCAAAACAAGTCTAAAATTTGAACGAGGCCCCTTCAAAACAGACAGCTTCTACAATGCAAAGTGCTTCTGCCAACGGTAGATTTTTGTGAGTATTTTTATCATGTTTTCTCTATCTTCTGGAGCACTACATCAAATAAGAGCGTGTGTTATTTCAGTGAAGAGTTGTTGGCCTATTTTGTTTTTCCCGCCAAAAGGGGGTTGGGTTATTTTTAGTGATGTGTGGATGAGGTATTCAAAAAAGAGGTGGGGCATGGTTGCTGAAATTGATTGGAGTGGGGTTATTTCTTGGTTCAACTTACTTCTCTTGCTACGGACTATGCGCTGTGGTGGTTCGTGTGATTTCCAATAATCAACATTCATTCATAAGAGTGGTGCATTCGAGGAGGATATTCGGAAATGTAATTGCGGTCTTGGAAGATGAAGGTGGTGAAAAGAGTGAGGAGGAATTTTTGGACTAGTTAAAGGTCGCGACATTGCACGGAGTAGTGTTCAATTGTTTCCATTTTGTTGTAGCGTGGGAAGAGTGCATGAAGTAGGAAGGAGGGGACGATATCTATGGTTAACTAAGATGCATTCATGGATGATATGGAGCATTAAATCTCATGGTCGAAGCCAAAGAGAGTTGTTGAACAGGATATCATGGATTTATTCTCATCAAATCGAAGTGTTGGGGTATTTATGGCCATAATGGTCCACCAAACACTTGTCAACCTTGTAATGTGCTTCCAAATATGAAGGAACAACAAGATTTGAACATAAGCGTAGAAATAAACCTTCAACCATTTATCACTACAGTTCAGTTTGATCATGATACCAACAAAAAATTTCAAAAGCATGATTTTTGAAAATAAAAAACAAATAATTTAAACATAAATATCAGTGCCCTCATCAGTTGTTTCATATCTAGATCCACTGATCCAAGTAAAAATGGGACATGATATCAATGATCCAAGTCTTTTAAGCTGATTTTATCAAGAGATTCATTTTATGAAAAAATTCATGGAAAGAGCATGCAAATTGTGATTATTTATGCAATAAACTTTTCTAAAATACCAAGAAATAACATGATATAATACAATGTGAGGAAAGATTCATTAACTCATCCATGACTTTGTTTTCAAGAAAGGGAATCAATTCAAATAGAAGAGGATGTATTTATCATGATTCAAAAATTAAGTGTTATTAATCCTTATTGGTCTATTAGTTAGAAGATACCTAAACATAAAAGGGCTTACGTTTGCCCAAAATCATGAAAATATGTAACAATAAAGTAAATCATGACTTGAAAAAATTACATTTTAAAAAGGGAGTCATGCTAAAAATAGAAATATCATAGATGTGATTCTATCATTATACCATTTCAATATTTTCCAATGGTAGTTTATGCAACATATAAAATCTTAAAAACATTCTCTACCCTCTAATGTTGATACAATTATAGATATTTTTGTGATATTTAAATCTTGTGTTGATTCCTATTAAACCTTTCAACATTAAACATCCTCCAAAATAGTAAACTTACCGAAGAAATTTGATCTTTGACTACTTCTATGCTATAAGAATCCTTTCAAAAATGTTTTTTAGTGTTAAAAGGCAACATTTTCTATTTTTTACTGTTTTCCTGATTATGCACGTTTTTAATTTTAGAAGTATTTTGGGAAACTTCACATGCATCGGTATTCATTTCTCACTCCTCCTCTTTGTACATTTTTTTGTGAAACATCCAACATTAATTGGGATAAATAGCATGCCAAATGTATAGAATTACATGTAATTCTTGTCATTGCAACCCTCTTTGATGCCCATCAGAAAAGCAGCTAAGTCATCACCATGTCATTGCAAACTACGTAGCGACACATCCATGCCCATCATCAACACATTTAACGACATCCAAATGCCAAATTGACTTACAAACGTTTCTCAACATACAACACAATTCACACAACATGACTCACAACAATTACATTTTTTGCAATTTTTGGATTTCCTTCACCATGGACATCAGCCCTTATTCAACATATTGCCTTACAGGAGTACTGAAAGAGACCTTCATGTTGTTGCTATTAACATTCATAAACTCTATTGACAAACGTAGGTCTGTAATTGCATGAAAAGCCATCATAGTCAGACATCATGCATGGCATCGCAAATGCAAACGAACTTGGACTGCAATGATGATGCTCGCATTTTGATATTCTTTCCTGAAAGTCACTTTTCACATATGATTTGCTAGATTTTTTACCAAATGGGGACTGAAGATGTCTATTGATCCTCGTAGACAAATGTCCAGAATAATATCCTTTGTCTGTAATAATATTCCATAGGAAAATTAATCACGACTAAGATGTCAACCCAGACACCATCCCTAAAATGATATCCTGTGCTAGATCTAATTCATTGTTTTCATTTTTGTTAAAAATTCTAGAAATATGCTATGAAACTTGATCTCAACGATTCTAAGATGGAGTTTCATCATGAATGACTTTCCACTTCTATTAAAAAATATCTTTAATTGTGTATTTCATTTCACAATACGTCATGGGCGTTTTGAACGTCTTTTGTTGTATACTTGGGTGGACAAGGGTTCAACCATTCCATTTTTACTCTTCATCTCCTGTTCAACATGCATGTTGTCCTATTATTTTTTAAGATACTTGAGATTATTCGGACTAGTCCAATGAATGAAAACTACTTGAGGCCCCTCTCACGTCAAGAACACTCAACTACCACCCATAATCGTTCATTTTTCAGTTTTGATTCAAGTGACACCCATATTCACCCAAGATGACCCATTCCGTATCAATCAAGGGTTCGTCCAACTACCTTGATTGAGAAATGTCAAAAATTTCACATTTTCCCATGTTTTAGGATTAATGGTATGCAAGGGCACGAAATGGCTCTCTGCCTTTGTAGCTCTGTAGATCGAGTCCAAAATCCAACGGTTGACTAGATTCTTATGTCTTATCCCTCCATTGTCTCCCATTGACGTGGTCTCCCAACCTGGTCTCTCATGGACTATTGTGGCCATTGATGTGGTCTCCCAACCTCCTTCCATGTGCGTGTATGCCAGCCTTCTTCACAACAAAGGCTTGGATAAAAGTCACAGTCAGCTCCGAATTTCAAAAGGAATATGCCCTGGTACAATTGTTTAACAAACTCATGGGAAAAATGAAGGAATTAGTTTGAACAAAGATGGGCAATAGTATGGAACCGGTAGTTTGGCCAACCATTCATATTAATGTTACACCACCATGGGGAGTTGCAATAAGTTGCCACACATCTAGGGTTGTAGCAACTTTCTAGAAACTCAATGAGGGTATCCTACACTTCAAGCGTTCATTATGAGCAAGGACCTAAAATCATGGCAAGTCAGAAAGAACATCATAATCTCTAATAGTGTCGTCCCACCAAACTGTGTCGCTAGGGATTCCGATGTGCGAGTAAATGTCCACCCATGACCATCAACACAATTCTTTTTTAAGAAGGAATGCAAGATGTTTCTTACAGCTACTACAAGCCAGTGTTGGAAGAGCTCACATATGTAGGAAGTAGGCCTTTTTATGGCCTTTTTTAGTAAATCAGAGGGACGGATGGGCAATGTACATGGGTCGACTAGGGAAGCTATTCATGGTAGCAACGTAAATTGCCTTTCTCAATCATCATATAATACTATGTCCATTCCTTTTCTCCTAAACGTATATATGCTCAAATGTGCTCAAAACTAGTGAATCCAAGAATGACATATGTAACATATTATCCACAAAATAAAAGTGCAATGAGGCCCTACCCATGTTCTGCGACTTCCTCCACATCTTTGCATGACATGAACACCTTGCCATTGTTACATTGAGATTAAAATAGATATTTTGTAAGGATGAGGTGTGGAACAGAGGAAACTTCAAGAAACTGGGAAAATAGAAAAATCGTGATTAGTATGTAGGACAACTCGATGTCCAGTGTCAAAGCTGTTGAGCGCACTTATACTACAGCAACACATAAAACGAGGCATACTTGGGGTACTTGGAGTGACAGTGGCGGTGTTTTGAATGGTAGCTTTGAGAAACTCCTCTAAGAGATTGACGAATTTGAAGATAATCTAGGCATTAATCCATAAAAGGACAGCAATGTTGAGAAATAGACCAAATAATATCAAACATGGGTACATATTTCAAACCTTCTTGAAAGTGGTCGAAATGGTTCAGAAGCTTTTAGAATAGATTACTTCAGGAAAGGCTCATGTGGACAAAATGACCTCGATTTATTGACATCCTTATGTTTGCACAAGGAAGGCTAAGAATTCAATGACAAAAAAAACCTCACATAAACTTTAGGGACTTGTGCATGTCAGGGATGTAGAACTTCACAAATTTCCGCTACAAGGTTGTGGTGCGTTAAGAGAAGCAGGTGTATACCCGGTACAGTAGCCTTGACGTCTTGTAGGTTATGTTACGGCTCATAGATGCTACGCAAAGCACTGTAACTCTACCACTTGACCAGATACCTTGTGAACCTTCCATGGCCACGCTATTCTAGAGTATATTTGAAGGTGTAGACATGTCTCAAAGGGGGAAGTTCTTGCTCAGGTCTGAATAAAGTTTTGATCAATTAATGTAGAACACCAAGTGAATAGCTAAACCAACCAGTAGTCATAGGTTTCATCTCCTCAATATGGTGAAGTTTAGCCCTCCCAGCCTAATGTTGTAAATATTGTGTATGACGTGATCAAAAACAAGGAACTTGGTGATCATTCAATGCTTTCTTTCTTCTCGTTTTGTCGCCCCTTGTGTTTTTGTAAGTGGCCGGCATGTCTTGCCCTAGATAATATAAAAATTTTGCCTTTTGACAGCGATTGCTATCTTTCTTTGAACTATGCAAAGCCATTGGATTTTGGTGATATTTCACTAAAAACCACCTCAAAAGGGATTGATATATTGTAACTGTTGTTATGGAATCGTAAGCGTCATTCATGGTACCAAGTTAACAACTTGACCTTATAAATTGTGTGATGTAGCTGGCACATAATTCAAAGGAGTTCTTTGAGTGTTTTGTTGTTGCATTCAATCTATTTGTTAGTTTCATATGACAGCCTCAAAGATTTCATGAGCTCTCTCCATGATGTGACGTTGAAACTCCCATCCCTGTTCTTCACAATGGAGGAGGGGATGTTGTATAGATGGGGATTCTTCAACAAGTACCATGCTCATCTTAGCCATCAAATATTGTTACAAATAAAGATCATCTGCCCGATTGTTTTTCCCAAGCATTTACTCAATATTTCACACCAAGTGGGACTCAAGGAACTCCATCTATCCACTTTGTGACCTACTTAAATTTGGCTCACTCTTGAGTTTTTTTAGTGCATGATGGACAATGCAGACGACACATTATCTGTATTCCAACAAGCACCCCAACGTTTTGAGATCATGCACTACTGTGGACATCTAAGGATGATTAAGCTCCATCCTACATATTTTTCTTCAGCGTCATTGTGCTGGAAGTGAATGGCTTTGATATCTCTTTCAGACACAGCAATGGCAATAATATAGAAAGCAATAGGATTTAATGACTATAAAGGTTTGCACCAGAACACGTTTCTCACATATTTGATAACTTCAAATTTGTTATCTCACCAACTCCACTTGATGGCTTTAAAAGTGAGTGGATAAAGAGGCAAAGACTCCTAAGCACGTTCCTCTACAAATTGGCAATAGTAGATGAAACATCGTAGAGGTACATAGATTTCCGAAACGTTGGTGGATGCCGACCAAGTAGCGAATTTTATTGAAGTCCAAGGACATCCATCTTTTGTCAATCATGCGATCCAAAACTCAAAACCAAAGTCTGGTCTCAATCTCAAACAAAATTTGAAGAGTTTCATCTTCCTTCTCCGGGACGAGGTTGAACACGAGGATGTCACTAGTGAATACAAAGGCAAAGTCTTCAAGGTACAATAGGTAAGATGCCTATCATGGCTTTCAGAAATGTTGAAGTTGTGGTTTTGAGTCCAAAAAACATAACCATGAGCATGAGGTGCCATTAGTGATTTTTTGCCACAAATGTCTGTTTTCTTAACATCCCCATCAAAAACGTGAATTTGATCATATCCACTTTGTATGCAACTTTTTTTTATGATTCTTGCCACACATAGTTGGTCAAAAGTTTGTTTGCTCATTAAATGGTGTAGTACTTCTTCAGAACTGTTGTTCAATGACCGGTGGTCCTTGCCCATGCACATTGAGATTGTTTAATTTCTGACCAAACATATAAACGTCACATATGATGAGCTGGATGGCATAGAAAAACCCTCATTGACCACATCATCAAAACACATTTCTAGCTTGATACATTTGTGGTAGCTTGTTCAATAATTTCCCTCAACCGCCAGTCTTGTGCCTGATTTGAGTTCTATGTGATAGTCAACACTACGTTGTAGGTGTAGTTGTCTAAGAAGTGTGATGGGGGAACATCCCTTCAAAATCTCTGATGGGTGATACACTTATTTGAAACTATTACAAACTAGTGAGGTATCAAGACAAGTGAATTTGAATTTTATCAATTCTGTATCCACAATCTCCTTAGCTTTTCATATTTGCAATTTGAATAGCCACGCTTGTGTCCCACTTCATTGGTGCCACTTGGCCTCACCTATAGATATTGGATGCATATTCTATTTTACGACGAAAACAATTCCTCTACTGCTTCCCATACCACCTTCTCTTACCACCCACTTTTCCACATTGTTATGACATTTGTCACTCAATTAGAGGACGGTGTCATTCTTTTCCCTTACTATTCACTCATATCACTTTGTTGCTCTAATATACAGTTGAATTATGCTTGAATAGGAAATCTTGTCGAGGAATGATTTTTTTGTTACTCCCTGGGCAACGTCTCTTAACCAATATGTCGTGCACATACCATTTTTAAGTCAAAGTGATTCTCCACGTATCTATTGTCGTACTTCAACGTTTTTCCTTCAATGATCGTTTGCTCCTTATGAAAATCCTACTTCTAAGCCATGTTTTTGCTTACAAAGCTATAAGAAGCTTGTCCATTCGGTAGTGTTGGCACCATTCTCAGAATCTTTAAATCCCTCTGTTGTATTCATCACTGATTGGTCTTCCTCATACTCTTCCTTGAAACTTTTGAACTTAGATATCTTCAATTATGACATTGAGAGTTAATTAGATGGCTGATATTTTGGCACGGGATCATTCAGTCCAACGGCAGCCTTTCCGCCTTCTCCTAACCTTTGCCTTCTTCCAGTTCCTCATTTCTTGTTTACAACTTACACCCCTTCCTAACCTGTTGTTTTCATGTTTTACGGATGCACACAACTTGACCCCGCTTCCTATAAATCTTGCACAAATGCTAATCGCATTGATGAACATTTTGAACTCACATTGGAGACACGGTTTCTATGTATTACGACCTCCCTCCACAACGACATGGATTGTGACATTGCGATTGTGTGTCATTTCATTCTTTCATCCAAGCTTTGCATTCATTGTCATTGATACATTCGGTTACAACCATCATTCAAGAAAGTTTTTCTTCCATAAAAAATATTGAAATAGCTCATGTATTGGTGTTCTTGAGCTGGTTTTTAGAATCTAAACAAATTTTGTCGAGGTTTAGGTCATCTTCGCGGATGATTTTGTATAAATGTTATGTTCACTTTGCCATGCTGGACATCTAACCCAAGTGTTAAAACTTCTACTGTGCTTAGAAGTTTTATTCATCTTCTTAAAGATGGCACGATGGTGCATACAAAGTACATCCACTTTTCTAGTGGACATAAAGAGTCATGCTACATCACTCTCATCTATTTGTGCAGTAGAGAACATGCGATTCATGATGTGAGAGCGGTCTCATGATGCCGTTGATCCAGCGTTCTTGGTCTTTTAAAGTCATTAGATGGTCTTTAGATCATGCGATCAATAGAACACACCAAAGTGAGGCTATGACGTAATTGTTTCCTTAACATTGGTGAAAATATCTCCTTTCTTGTCATCCACATCTGAACCGTTGGTTCCTTGGATTTTACACTGTGAAACAGTTGCAAAAGTGGATGCCAAATGCATGGTACAGTGTACAACCAAAGAAAATTCTTTGTAAGCATTGACTTTACGCTTACTAATTTTGATATCTTTCGAAGCCATAATTAATCATCTGAATAGATGGTCATTAATGCTTCCTTCACCATCTTCATTATGAGGTTTAGAATCCTCTTGCCGACAGTGATACATTGAAACCTATGCCTGGTTGTTGTTTTTCCATGATTGTGTTGGTTGCCCATCCCACGCTGCTGCACTCAAAAACCAAGTGTGACGTTAAGCTGAACGTGGATGGTTCAAAGGGATGATGTGCACAGTATAAGATGATTCAAGAAAAAGGGACAAGTGGATCATTTGCAATTATCAGTATGTGTATTTTGACGGATCCTTTTGGATATGTGGAGCACATACTTATTGTTTTGAATGCTTGAGTTGAGCAACATGTGTAGTGTTTCTTCGTGAGGGTTCCTTTCAAGAAACTCCCCATAGAAGTTATCGAGTTTCTAGAGCATCCAGTCACAGTTTTGTAAGAGACCAACGCTGAAAATAAGTTGAGCAACTATTATATAAACATTTTACACATACATTTTGCAATAATTCATCAGAGTTTTATGAACATGACCAAATTGTTTTTGGTTCATCACCGTGAGGAGAAACATGAGGACCACACACTACGGGCCACAACATCATAAAGATTATAAGCACACATGGATTTTTGGAACTTCTGTACATCAGCACCGTAACACCTTAAAACTTAAAAAGGACCCATATACCAAATCGTTTATGATAAATATGCATGTTGAACTTGCATGCCATGCAACGTCGAAATGTTGATGTTGACAGGTAGTTTCTTCAGTAATCACAAACTCATGTTTTAGGGGATGTACAATATTTTAAGAAGGGCTTTCTTGGGGGTTTGGGAGTTCATGCATCCAGATTGAAGATATCCCACACATTGAAAGGAAACCTGCCGGGTCCCAATACCACAAGGCCCAAACAGGAGTCCATACAATCATAAAAGTCTAAACCCAGATTGTTAAAAGCAAGGAGGATTTATTTTGATTTATCTGATACAATAAAGGGGTAAGGATGTTAAATTTTCAGAAAATGAAAAGCGTTGGAAATGGCTGCCATCATCTGTCAAAATGTCATTTTTAACTTATACTTTGTCTCTCTCAAAGTGGCGGTAAATGTCCACATTTGATGTGTCCAGTGCACAGTGCAACAAGCAAAAATGTAAGCAACAATAGCATGCACAACATCATCATGCACAGTAGTAGTAGCGATTAGCAGCAGTAGTAGTAGTTGATATAGGAAACATTGGAAGCCATAATAAGTAAAAACAATGGTGGCTAGGAGACAGTAGTAGAAGCGCCAACACAAGAAGGCGCATAAAAAAATTCAGATGTAGAAGAAAACTCAGCCATAGAAATGAAAGGAGAAGGTGAAGGAGAAGGAGAAGAAGAAGATGAAGGTGAAGGAGAAAGACAAGGAGAAGTAAAAGGAAAAGGAGAAGAATAAAGGTGGAGGAGGAGGAGAAGGAGGAGAGGGAGAAGGAAAAGGAGAAGGAGAAGGAGAAGGAAAGGAGAAGGAGAAGGAGAAGGAAATGGAGAAGGAGAATAAGAGAAAGAAGGAGAAGGAGAAGGAGAAGGAGTATGAGTAGGAGTAGGAGAAGGAGAAGGAGAAAAAGGATAGATAGGGAGAGAGATAGAATGAGTGCGAGAGAGTGTGTGAGTAAGACTGAGAGGGAGAGGAGATATATATATATAGAGAAAGAGAGAGAGAGAGAGAGAGAGAGGAAGAGAGAGAGAGGGAGGGATAGAGAGAGAGAGAGAGAGAAATATAGAGAGAGAAAGAGAGAGAGAAAGAGAGAGAGAGAGAGAGAGAGAGGGAGGGAGAGAGATAGAGATAGAGAGGAGAGAGAGAGATAGAGAGAGATAGAGAAAAATCACCTTCATCTTGTCCATCATGTCGTTTTTTTCCTTCTTCTTGGGTTATTTCCCAATCCAATGTCGTACCCTGCATTTTCCATCCACTTGCCACAACCCTCCATTGTGTCTTGTCACATGGTTGACATCTTTCTACCGTGCACTTGTGGCCCCTGATTTCTTTTACACTTGAGACGGGGTCCATCTTATATAACTCTCGTGTTATTTTTCTCTAAATCTTTTTACACACCTGGTCACAGTTGGGGTTGGTGACTATAGAATCCACCCAACTGAATTCCATCATGTATTCACCATAATTTTCATTCTATGAATTTGTCTTCTCTGTTCAAGTTTTCTCACATATAAAATCAAAGAGCACGTATAGTTGCTCGTGTGCTGTCCCACATCCACCGTTGTGGATGTACAAACATGTGCATCCCCCTTCATCCCAAAATATGACGCCCTCTCTCATCAACCCCTTTAGTCAATAATCATCAACCTCCCCTCTCAAAATGTCATGCCATT
Organism: Penium margaritaceum; assembly: GCA_023375785.1. Classification (NCBI taxonomy): domain Eukaryota; kingdom Viridiplantae; phylum Streptophyta; class Zygnematophyceae; order Desmidiales; family Peniaceae; genus Penium; species Penium margaritaceum. The sequence continues at coordinate 47,917 of SZWC01009288.1, read as the reverse complement.
TCTCCCATCAGTGTGTCAACCAACATCACATCTCATCTTCATGTGCTTCACTCTGACTCTCAAGCCCTCATGGTCCATCAATTGGCCACAAAATGTATGTCATCTTCATCCCAAATACATGTCCCTTCCACATGTCCATCTTTACCGAGGTAGAGTTAATCAAAGGAAGAAGAAGTGTGTATAAAGGGAATTGTTGTCTTAGGAAGGCTGTAGGAAAGTGCACATAAGTGTACAATGTTGTGTGGGTTTAGCTAGAGATGGGTGGATGGAATGTGTGTTGGGGAGTGGGGGTTGGGGTGAAAGTGCATATGGGAATTGAATGTGGAGGTGTTTGAATGGATGAGTCTTTTGTGATTAAAATAATACACTATTGTACTATGGGGTGGCTTGCTGAATGAAACTGCATATGGGGATTGAACGTGGAGGTGTATTAATAAATGAGTGTGGTGTAGATGAAATGGTACACAAATGTAAAACATGATTTTAGGTGAGGCTAGTATTAGGTGGGACGGGGAGGGGGTAGGAGCTCATAATGTATGTGGGGAGTGAATGTGGAGATGTATGCTAAGATGAGTTAGTTTTGCATACACATGTACACTAGTGTATAATGTTTTATGGGTTAAGCTATAGGTGGTTTGTGGAATGTGTGCTGGGGAGCAGGGGATTGAGATAAAAGTGTATATGGGGAGTGCATAAGGAGGTGTGTGAATGAACAAGTTCTTTGTGATTAAAACAATGTATTTGTGTATGATTTATGTTTTTTGAGATGGCGGTGGATGGGGGGACTTGTTAGTTGAAAGCGCATACGAGGAGTGAATGTGGAGGTGTATGAATGAGTGAGTATGGTGTAGATGAAATGGTACACAAATATAAAACATATTTTGGGTGAGGCTACTTTTAGGTGGGAGGGGGAGGGGGTAGGAGCTCATAGTGCATGTGGGGAGTGCATGTGGATATGTATGCTAAGATGATTTAATTTCACATACGCAAGTGCACTAGTGTATAACGTTTTGTGGGTTGAGCTATAGGTGGGTGGTGGAATGTGTGTTGGGGAGTGGGGGGTTGGGGTGAAAGTGTATATGGGGAGTGCATAAGGAGGTGTATGAATGAACACGTTCTTTGTGATTCAAACAATGTATTTGTGTATGATTTATGTTTTTTGAGATGGCAGTGGATGGGGGGACTTGTTAGTTGAAAGCGCATATGGGGAGTGAATGTGGAGGTGTATGAATGAGTGAGTATGGTGTAGATGAAATGGTACACAAATGTAAATCATACTTTGGGTGAGGCTAGTTTTAGGTGGTAGGGGGAGGGGGTAGGAGCTCAGAGTGCATGTGGGGATTGCATGTGGAGATGTACGCTAAGATGAGTTAGTTTCACATTCGGAAGTACACTAGTGTACAATGTTTTGTGGGTTGAGCTATAGGTGGGTGGTGGAATGTGTGTTGGGGAATAGAAGGTTGGGGTGAAAGTGTATATGGGGAGTGCATAAGGAGTTGTATGGATGAACAAGTTCTTTGTGATTAAAAACATTGTATTTGCTAGTGTATAATATATGTTTTTTGGAATGGAGGTGGATGGGGGGATCGAGTTGGGTGAAAGTGCATATGGGGAGTGAATATTGAGGTGTATGAATGTGTGAATGTGGTGTGAGTGTAATGGTACACAAATTTACAACATCCTTTCTAGGATATTTCCTATTTTTTAAGTACAAATACATCGTTAGAATAATTTTGAGATAATATTATGAACAATTGTAGAGATATTCCATTCAAATAGAATGATCAGGTGATAAATTGGGAGTTTGAATTTATTTGATCCATTGAAAAAATATTTTTTAGGCAAGTTAAAGCATAAAATATTTATTTTGTGAAAAAAATTGTACTTTTGTATGTTAGTTTGAGGGATGCGCTTGTGATTTGTTGGTGGAGAATGACAAAAAAACAGCTGATGTGTGTAAGGCTTAAGCTAGGTAAGAGTGGGAGGATGTGAGGTGATAGTGCATGTGGGTAGTGTATGTGGAGGTGAATACAAGAGAATTGTTGTGTTATTGAGGATGGAAACTAGTGCAAATAACTGGGAAAAAAAAGATAACTCCCTAGCATTCAATTTAATGCAAGTCGGTAAAAATGTTTAGAAACAGAGTAAAGATATGTTGTAGTCTCAGATCGGGACAAAATCCCACTAATTCAACCTCCTAGAAAATTTCCTTTTGAAATAACTGACAGGAAAATGACAAGAATATGTAAGACGTATAAGTGACCATTAACTATGATTGGTGAGTCTTGTGTTAATGTTGCCCACACCTAGATGTGTACTAGTCCATTTTTGGAATAGACCGGGTACCGAAGTCATATTCAGACACTCGCATCCTTCTCGACAACAGATTTACCGGAAGTCAAACAGTTTACCTGTCGTCCTCACTCGTTGTCTTACCCGTTTAGACTGATTTTCATGGCACAGTAGAGAAAAAATCTAATCGCTTGAGCGGCGGTCAAGAGAATGAAGTCTGTCAGTGGAGTCCAGGCTGGCTGCCGAATGTAATGGTACACGTGGCAACTGCTGCATGCAGTCGCGCTGTCACAGTCGACCTCCACTGGCTGCAAAGCCCGACGGCAAAATAGTCGGGCTTTGCAGCCGAAGCCCGACTACTCGGGTGTCGGGCTTCGACGCCGGCAGAGCTCGGTTGTCGAAAATCGAGTGCTCCCTATCGACCACCATTTGATGATAAAATCAATAGAAATCTTTCAGCTGAATCTGACCAACGTGTACCCAGATTTAGTTAAGACCCCACCTCCCCCTCGCTATTCGCAATCGGATGCAGGAAACACTTTGTTGACTTGGCGCTAGGATAATCGATTCTTTTGGAGTCTTAAGACCGTCCGATAGAACCAATGGAATAGACCGAACGATACTGCGATACTTCTTAGGGACGAATATCTAACGTCAACGATTAGTGCATATGAACTCATAGTGAGATCAAGACGATTTGGAAGTTGGTGATGTAATGTTTATATCGTGTTCATCTCAATCTACGGTCCCATTCGAGCTTCAAATATATGACTCTATACAGGGTTCACATGTAATGGGAGGCGCTCATCGTCGATCTTCCTTCGTCAGCAAATTCTGGGCGTGGATTTTCTTGTTCACTTGTGCACACTACCTGGTCACACGCATGGTATTTGCAATGCACTTCCATGTTCACTCGCCACATACACGTCACCTTGAGGGGGGATGGGGGATGGCATGTTGAACCCAGAACCGGATCCCCCTCGCCCCTCCTCCCCCACCCCCCCGCCACCTGTCAAGTGCATACGGGGGATGAATGCGGAAGTACATAGCTCTCGCACTTCCTGTCGGAAAAAATGTACAGAAGTGCAAGCAGGACACTTCGTGGAATGTTCTTCTGCCGGAATGAACTAGTGGACATCTGTGGCATCTAGGGATAGTTCGGTAAACAAGGAGATGTTAGCATTGCGATATGCAATATACAGCGATGCTGTAGCGATACACGAATATGTTTTGTATCGCTGATGAAGTCACATTAGTTTGAGGAGGAACCTTGCGGGAAGAAGGTCAGGACATTCGCATGTACTTCTAAATACTTTCCATTTACCATACAATATCGTAGTGAGATTGGTGATAGAGATGCAAAGATCGGGCTAAAAGCAAAAATGAGCTTTCATAGGGGGTTCGCAATGCCTGCGAGGAAGTTGGATTTTAAGGTCACTCAAAATACAAAATCCGCTTTTGTTGGAGAGAAAATCAGTGGTCTTCAGAGACTGTGCCCAATGTCTTTCCAAGCCCCTCCATTCGGAATTCAGAAAAGTCACGATATCGAGGGAAAGCATCGTGGACGCGGTTGAAACTGTGTTTCGTACGATGATTCTTTTTCTGTGTATCGGGCGAGAATCAGCAAAAACACGGTTTGGGCATGATGTAGGTGATTTTCGCATGAGGAGAGGAATCTGAGTCGCAAAGTGTGAACATTGCGTATCGATTTGGGGGTTGTTTTGTTAGTTTTGCGATAGAAATCTAACCGACAGGGAGCTTAGATTTCCTGGTCGGTGATTTTGTCCTTTTCCCCCTTCGTACCCCCATTATCACCCGATACTAATATCATCCACCACGCCAGAGTTTACCGAACTATCCCCTAACCACACAATGGGTTGTACACATCCTAATGCACTTCGTACGTACTCTTTGTGGTATTGGGAGGGGGGAGGGGGTGGGGTGAGAACAGCGGATTTGTCTTTCCGATGGACTAAAAGTATCGACCACTACCGCGAAGACATCTTCTCATCTTCCGGGTCATTTGTTTCTCGAAATAAATCATGGGAAGACCAATCTGTCTTCCGATAGACAGAAGTATGTCTACTAAATGTTTTTGGCAGTTGTTGACTTCCTTGATTTTCAAACTCCAATGGTGGACGTTGCAACAAGAAAAAAAATTATCATATTGCAGAAATCATCCAAAAAAAGTATAGACAACCCCTGTAAGTTGTGTTCCAAAAATTTCCTTTCCTTCGTTATGCATCCTAAGTAGACATGAAGGGAAAATTCCTAAAAATCAAAATGTATGTGAGAAACCTTTTGAATAACTGTGGTGGAAACATACTATTCTTTGTGTTTTAGAAGGTTCCTACTACCTTCCAGTTTCCGCAACAGCCATTATAGGAAATTTCCTAGTAGTCTCTTGTGTATGGTTGTGTATGGTGTACACTATTGGAGGAGTGTATGAATTAGGGCTGATTGGTTCTAAATGTCTTTACCCACACAATGTGCACACCCTTCATGATCAGCACATCCACCAACACCTTGTGCCTCTCTTCCATCCACTTTTTGGTTTCCCTCCTTGACCTGGAAAACGTGTTCGTACGCCTTAAGTGCACAAAGGATGCCTTGGACCTCATCTTATCAGGAGAGGGTGTCCCAACTACTATCAAGGACACAATCATTGATGTCTCACTCGTAGCCCAAAATCTCATCCATCGGATCAAAAGAACCATTACGGAGAGTATTGCACTGCATCTAACCAGTTTTATCTCCACATTACCAACATCTCTTGTGGCAATTCCTCCATCTTCTCTTCCTAGTCCAAAGTTGGCACCTTATCTTGACTCGAAGGAAAACAAAAGGAAGGAAAAATTAATTGGCAAGAAGTATAGGCATTGTCAATGTTCAGCCTTTCTTACTTCATACTTTTGCCCAATACGTTCCTGATGTACCTTAGTACTTCCTCCAATCATTATGGTTGTTGTGGCTCAGGTTGGGGCTAGAGCCACAAACAGTCTGTTCTGATTGGTCTTTTTAATGGTTGGCTAGGATATTCTATTTAGCAGCATGATATCACCCAGGTTTCAGGTGATAGCGCTCGAGTTGCACATGGACTCACTTGCATTTTGTCCACTGACTTTTTTTTGTTTGTCGTCAGGTTCTTCGCTAGCAGATTGACACCCACTTGTGGGATGGTGACTTGAGCAGGCTAGCCGGCCAAACCCACCGATTAAAATTAGGCGCGTGTGGCTTATCTTTTTTCCTTCTTGGTTCTTAAAAACTTTGGTCCAATCCATGGTTCCACGTGTTCTTCTACCTAAACCTACACTTTCCACTTCATATATGACAAAGTGAGCTGTTCACGTTTTGTCATTTTCAAGTACGCATCTTTTTTGTTTTTGCTCTTGCATATATGCTGTTGACAGTTCTGAAGCATCTTGTTGAAGTACATTTACTACTAATCACAATTTACTAAAGTGTCCTAACGTTTCAAAACTTCTTCTTCTCTGTAGATTTTTCTTGTTAACCACTTACCCTCCTTCCAGTGTGACAGCAAGAGAGCATGCATTCATTCACATCAGAGCTCACGCCATGGAATCTACTCAAATAATGACTGATTTGCACAAGTAACAAGTGATAGGGACATGGAGCGGGTAAAAACACCTCCATGTTTGAGCAAGCAACGAGTTCGCTTGTGACCGTGGGGTGCTTGCACAAAAGGAGGCTGGATTTGTCCCTCTCATTTTTCTCATAGCTTTGGTAATCTTATAGGAATTGGAGCAGCATTTGATATAAGGGAAAGACACCTTGCATGACACTACAATGAGCAAAATCCTGCCCTAGCATAACGCAATACATAGCCACAGACAATGCACAAAAACAATGTAAATGATGGCCCTGTGATGGTACTTTGCACTTGCCCTCTTAGACTCCTACCCCACTTACAAAAGGACCACATTGTTTCTCTCTCTGGTGTCATTTGTCATTTGTGAGTTTGAAAGAGCAAATGATTGTCATATCTCTCACATTACCAGTACATTACATAGATTATGTGCGTGTTCCAAGCCCAGATGTCATTCTTTACTCAAAACATTTACATGAACACTTCTCCATGACTCGTCAAATCCACATGCAAATGCACAACACTAAGAGGAGCATGAACAGAAGAGGCATTGGACTGTACAAAAAGTGACAACGCCAATGTCACAAACCTCATCTGGGCACAGTAGAAGGATTCCATGTACCAGTAGCATAGAATTTTTAAGTTGTTATTATTCAGTGCCTTCATGAGGACGTCATCTCCCTTCTATCACGTGTCAATGACTCCACTGGGCTCTAGGTTCGATGGAGCTATATCAACGGCCAAGTGACACCAAGACTCAGCCGGTAAATCGGCCATGTATTATTGGACGTGTTCGTTGAGGAAGTCACCTCTATTTAGCATTACCAGACACTGCCATGTATTACTAGACTCTAGGACCGGTGGAGCTATATCAACGATCAAGTGAGAGTAGTGGCCACTCATGCCCCAATCTCATAGTAGAACTTGCTTGCATTAAGGGACTACCCAAGGCCAAAGCTGGGATGGACTACCCCTGAGGCTATACCTAGGATGTCAAGCCTAGTGGGAATGGTCACTGGGTGAGGATTTCGAGTAAACCGAGTGACACGTAGTGTTGGTAGGGGCCGGTGAGACATTCTAACACCAATTGATTCATGAGCACTTGAGTAAACAAGGATTACATGGTGATGCATACAGAGAATAAAAGAGGACAAAAGTTATAGAGGTATAGTTAATCGGTGGGATGTGAGCCATTCCCATTTCTTTATGCAGCTTACTATGACCACATGACCATGTCCATGCTCGCGTAGAACCTTGGTGCGGAAACAATTAGCAGTGAAGCACCGTCGGGTGGTGGCCGACCTATGAGCAATCTGTAGACAAATGCTACAATGTTATGGATGCTTGCTGGGACCTTTTGTATCTTTTGTACGTTCTATACGGTTTTTCTACATTCTACATGGAATTCCCAATTCACATGCTTTGTAATGTACTTCCACCATTGATTTCCAAATGGTGGACGGTAGTTGTCATTTCTAGCTGGAGATTTTGTACCTGTTGGTTTAGACGGTTCCATATTCATATGCCTATGCTACGATTCACAGCCAAAATAATGATTCTCAGCCAGTTTTAGGAGAAACTAACAATCATGTGTGCATTGCGCGCTGTGTGCCATGGCACGTATTCATGTTTTGTGCTTGTCAGTTATCATTTATCTCTACATGCTGACACTGTTGAGGCTCATGAGACTCTGTGCCTCTCCCTAGTCCAACCTTTGTTATTTCTCACATGTGCCTTACACGCTAGTGCATAAACCAGCTAAGAAGTATTGCCAGGACAGGGACAGCAAGGTTAGGAAGATTCTTAGCATTATCTCCTGGTGTCAACTGGTAGAATCTTCCTGCTTAGTTAGAGAACAAATATGCAGTACCAAAATTTGTAGTGAGAGTTACAGCTGCAGCCAAGTTCCAGAGACTTACTCTAGTAGATAGCGGTAGCAGAGAGGCCGCTATCACGTTAGCACTAGTGACATCATCACATGACTGCCTCAAGAGGATGGCAAAGCCCACTTAAGTCACTTCCAGTGCTACAACAATAGTAGATGTATTGTGATACCAGTCGCATCCATGTGCATAGTAGCGACATAGTTGCAATGAGCACTGTAGTTGAGTAGTAGCAGCATGAGCAGGGGCTTCACAAGAAGTGATAGCTAAAAGTAGTAGCGAGTAGTAGTAGTAGAAAGCAACAAAAACGACAGGTGGAAAATCCACGCATGTCAACAGTAGCTTGTTGCAGTAACGGGCATCGTCAACAACGGTAGGCGGGATTGGTAGTGTACACCAAAGGCAGCAGCTAGTAACGGTAACATCATATAGTAGAGGAATCACAATAGCAACATTAGAGATAGGGAAAATGGTATAGTGACAGGTGTAGGACAAGTGATGGCAGCATACCAATAGCAACCACATCACAAGCAACAGCTATAGTGTTATGGCAGAGAAATAGCAACAACGGATACACAACCATGCACTATGGAGCTACGTGGCTTCCTAGTGCAACAATAGTAGTTGTGTAGTGTAGCAATAGTAGCTAGTATGCATTAGAGCCATGTGAGATTTGGTTGCCACACATTGTAATTACGTAGCTATGTATTTTCAATACTACACATGAAATATAGCAGTATTAGTGAAGGCAACCAATAGCAACTTTCATCAAAACTGCCGATAGAGTGGGTGACAAGGTCATCCCCTTCTCTCTTCTCGTGAGAATCTGCAAGAGACAAACAAAGATGAAGTCAACTGCAGATATCAGATTTGTTCTTGTTGTCATGAGCAACCCTTTGTTGATATCAGCAGAGAGGTTGCTAGCATCTTCATTGTATTAATGAAATTTTGGGCCAGATGCCTATTATTCTTAGCATTCCAAATCATTAATAAATCAATTATGGTTTTTCATTCGTATAAAATTGGTCTCTATACCCATGTTGAGTGGCACTAATGGTGCCGGTCCATGACAAAGGCAAGGAGCCAGCGGACACCTCAGCTACCTCGTCTTTGAGCATCATGATCCCATGGTCACAGGAAACCTTCATTGACCTTCGTTGTGTGTAGGATGAGATGCCCTGTCAGCACAATGTTACACTGATGAGTTGCAAGAGATTGTGAACCTATTGCAAGGGTATTTGGGGGCTTTCAAAATATGCCAAGTAGAGGTACTAGAGCTGCACCATTATCCCAAAAACCCATCCCCTACCCACCACCAATGCCTGGACACCCCCGGTTGCAGGTTGACACCTAGGATGAGGAGCACATTGATGACGGTTTGCCTAAGGATAAGTTTCACGTGCAGCAGGAGTAGATCCGTGAGCAGCATTCACTGGAGCTTTAGGTCGTCCTCCCCACAGAGCAGTCACCAAAGGACATTGATACTATCCCATGCCCTTATGACCATGATATTGATTGTGTCTATTGGGAGATCTTGTTTCAAGTGTGGGCTGACTTGGAGGACATCTGGCCCTAATACTATAGTCGGTATCAGATTGCTGACGCTTACTAGGTCGAAGCAGCAGCAAGAGTGATGCTTGGTGTCCTCCATGCCATGTTACAGGAGATTGTTATTGAATTCCGTGCCTTCATAGGTATGGTAAGGACAAGGACCAGAGCGGACCCATGTTGTGACTGGAGTTGGCTCTGACATTTCTTGCTCTAGAGGCCCATGCAATGAGGGTAACCTGGTTTTGTGAGTTCCACTCCCTCCGTCAGGGTACCTTGAAGCTTGCAACTGACTACTAATGACACGCCATGCTCACATATATGTGCCTTATGACTGGTGGTAGGATGCACCTGTGGGCACTCGATACCATCATGATTGGATTACACTTGGATCACATGAAGCTCCTTTTGGGCTTTAACGGTGTTGTCCTCTTCAAGTTTTCCTATTCAATTCAGTTTCTCCTCTGGTCTTGTTGATAACTCCTTCAAGAAAAATCATCCTATGAAGATGTCGTTGTACATAAGGAGAAGCCGCTTTTGCAGCAATGACTACAACACCTCAAATACCTCCTTCCCAGTTCTCTAGTCCTAACTCCACTGCTTCCTCCCTCTTCTTTGAGCGGCCAGAATGAGGGTTCTATCGTGAACACAAAATAGAAGAAGGAGACAAAGATGAGTGTCAAGGGATAGCAACGGCAGCAGCACTAAGAGCTGACATGTAGTAGGAGTGAGGGTTCTTATCACTATTACAATCGCAGGGGTTCTCATCCATGTACGGAATGCCAGTAGTATCTTGACAGGTTTAAGATCACAAGCGGCGTCCAGGTTTTGCAAGCGTAGTGGATGCATTCCGGAAATACATAGTTGGGTCATATTACGATCACTATGGCAGTTGAGGCCTCCACTTCTCGGGGCAGCAGAGGTGAGCAGGACACACTGCACCGTACCATTGTGGAGCTTCATCAAATGCTGGCAGTTCGCACTTAGGGAGGTGCAAGTATATTGTGATTGCAGGGTGGTCTACAGACATATTTTCCTGTTGTATTTTTTGCCCATGATGATGCTTGTGGAGGAGCTCGATTTGCTTGTGATGAGGATGGACCTGACACCATCAAAGATTCATTCTATTCGTCATTGTTCCAAGTCATCCATTGAGCATTCAGTACAGGTGGAGTGTTCGGTGGCTCGTAATTCAGCATCAACGACAGGTGTTGAGGCGAGTAGTACCTGGATTATTTACTTCGGTGCCACCCATCACATGACTTATCACCGAGGTGACTTCATTATTCTTCGTCCCGTTGGATCTATTTGGTCAATTTGCATGGGATCTGGTCAGTCCTTGCCTTTCCTAGGAGTTTGCCTCGTGCAATTCAATGGTCCCCTTGTACAATTTTGATGTGCACTTTATCCTTTCTCTTGAGCTCAGCCTTGTTCCTGTTTGTGAATACACCGGGATGATTATTTCTATTACGTACTCTACTGACTATGCCACAGTGACTGCTTGCTAAAATCATGCCATCGTCATTTTTGCGTCAGTTGTGCATGAGTTTCATCGTGGGTTTTTTCGTGCTCCCTTTGTCTTTTCTCCTTCTTCCCCATCTGTGGGTGTGTTTGTCATTGGTGTTCTCACCTGAGCACCAACGCTTGCTTCATCGCCACCTTTTCCATATGAGCTCGGACACTATGTACAAGCTCATTCAGATGCAACCAACCGTTTTTCTTGACATGAATTCCTCCAAGAAGCCGCCCAATACCGATTGCCTCTTCTTCACCCATGGTAAGATGCATCATTTTGATTACTGTCTCCACTTCCCAGGTACTACGTCTGCTGGATTTGATCCACTTCTACCTTCTTGGTACCCTCCCAATTGATATAAAATCTATGGACTCTCCCTCAGATCGGGGTCAATGTGTTGTCACCCTGACTGATGACTTCACCCGCATGCGGTGGGTCGATAGCCTCCGCCATAAGAGAGATTCCGTCATGTCGATCTGCTCATGGCTGGTGATGGCTAAGGGCTAGTCTTTTCCCACTATCGACACGTCCCGCTCGGATCATGGCATTGAGTTTCTAGATGGGATGGACTCTTGTTTTGCCAAGCATGGCGAGATCAAAACGGTGTGTTTGAATGATGGGACCACACCATGGAGGATGGGTTCTCGCCATGTAGTCTGAGTGCGGTCTTCCTTAGCCCTTCCCATTTGAGGGCTTCTCCGACATGATGTGGGTCTAGATATGCCTGACGCACTGTCCTCTTCCACAATATGTCATGCCGTACAAGCTGTGGTTTGACCATCACGCTGACCTTCATCTCACTCATATGTTGGAATCCACATCCTGTAGCTAGTACATTAAGGAATAACAAGGGTCCAAGGTTTCACCTCATGTTCGCATGTATGCCTTTCATTTCCTGCAAGGTTAGAAGCTTGATGCTTTTAGAATCTTGATTGCCACCGTATCGTTGAGTCTCTTCACATCCTTTTCTTTTACGCTTTCACCTATTGCGACCTGTCCAACATTCTGACACTGGCCGCCAACCATGTTCCCATCTGTTGGCTTCTTGATGGATGGAAGAGTTGAGACCTACGTATGGGTCCATCTGGGCCTCCTCACTTTTGGTCCGGTCTCCAGCTGATGACAATCCATTTTTCTTGGCTCTGAGTCCAGTTTCCCCTGTGGTTCCTAATGGTACACCTGATCTCGTGCTGATTTGATTCCCCTTACGCACACCTTGTCCCGTCCCTGTGCCAGTCCCCTCTAGCACACCTGATCTTGTGCCTATTCAGTCCCCTCCAGCACACTTGATTTCGCGCTTGTGGCAGTCCTCCACGACACACCAAAACCTATGCTTCAACTATTTCTCTTGCATGTGATATGGTTGCCTAATGCAAGCCACACCCTGTCCATGTATTTCTTGCAACTCCACGCTCTCCCCCTCCCTGCAAGTCTATAGCCCCTAGGGTTGCAGCCAAGTCACCTGTTACCTAGGAGGAGTTGAGCATTTTAGCATTGGGTTGTGCCCGTAAGATCAATGGTTGTCTTTTACTACTGTCATCTAGGGCCCAGCGGGCAGCTGACTTGACACCCAGATGCCCTAATTGTAGTGTTGAGAGAGGCGGGCCTTATACGAAGGCTCTTGTCCTGTATGTCCAGGCGGACTACACAAAAGTGCACCCAATGTGCCTTGTCAGCCACGAGCTTGTCACACATGAGTTCTCGGTTGCTTGCGATGTTGTAGCTGATCTTCTTGTGGTCAGATCATGTGTGGATTGCGTGCATCCGAGCCACCTGGAGCTCTCCCCTGATGACGCCTGATCAAAGCATGTTGGAGGAGCTCTTGGCAAAGGATGCATAGTTGTAGTATGTTGCTTATGAGAGTGAGCTGAGAACCATCCGTGAGCATAGTCTTCATGAATTTTTTTAACTCCTGCCTGGGCAAAATGTCGTACAGGCCAAGTGATTCTTCTGCACGAAGATGAAGCTTGATGGCATACTGAAATGTCACAAGGCTTGCTTGGTGGCCGAAGGGTTTCTACACATTGAGGATGTGAGTTTCACTGACACCTTTGTATCCGTCAGGCGCAAGATCACAGCTCGCACCCTGTTTTGGATCATTTCTGAGTACGATTGGGAGTTCCACCAGATGGATGTGAACAACACAATCCTTTATGGTACTTTAGAGTAGTAGAACTACATGGTCCAACCACCTGGCTTCAGGGTCCATGACAAGGTCTGGTACTTGTCAAGGCCCTAGTACGACTCAAAGTTATCATCCCGGTACAAGAACCAATACATCACTTGCACAATGACTTGTGCCAGCTATGTACAGGGTGATGCTGATCTGTCCCTCTTTCTCTAAGGAAGAGCTGACTACGTCACCTCCATCGTTATCTGTATGGATGGCCTCTTAACTGTGTCTCCTTTGATGGAGGCCATGAAGGAGGCGAATACAATCCTTCAGGCTGCATACATGATGAAAGATTTTGAGAATGCCCTTATTTTTCTCGAGATGGAGATCGTGCATTTTTGTCAGCGTCGAACACTTCTGTTGCACCAAGCATGCTATGCATACGTTGTGGGGGAACTAATTTTTTACCTTCTTGGTATAGTTCCCACAACGTCAACACCCATCACACTTGACGGACAGGATGTCCGAAGAGTGGAAGTGACCCTGTACTTGTTCCTCATTGACTCTCTGATGTACTTGGCCAAGATCACATGCCTCAACATGGCCTTTGCTGACAACCTTCTTGCACAATTCTCATGGATTCCTCAAAAGAGAACCCTTCATTGTCTATGCAAGTAGTACAATACCGAGTTTCCGCACCTTACCAAATATTTTGCTTTCGTTTGTAGTATTTGGTGGTAGTCGACACTTCTGAATATAATGACTAGCCGTCGAACCCTGATGGACACAGTCGGACAGGCTATGAGTTCCTCCTTGGTGGCACAGTTGTGTCGTGGCATAATGGCATGCATGGATGTGCTACACATAGCTCATCTTAGGATGAAGATTTTTGGCTAGAGGCTGGGGCTGCTGAGGCGGTGTGGTTGCAGCGCCTGTTTTGTCATGTGTCTTCCATCATTGTGCTTTGTTAAAACCACGGTACTCTTACCATTGCAAAAAAAATTGATGTGTTTTATGCATGCAAAAATCATGTTCATATTGATAATTACTTTTGCATGTTATGGTAAAGCGACACACCTTGCCCTTTAGTGATCTCTATCATTTGGGTCAACACGGATTGCTCTAGGTCAACACAGATTTCTCAGGCCTTGTTTAGTTTTTTTGCTTTCTGTAGGGATTTCTTGGTCGTCTGGCTTTTGGGCTTAAGATACATGTTTTGGATTGAACATTCACCAGTTGTTTCCATACCCATGCATGTATACATTCGTTGTGTCTGGCTCACAGTTCTACATCCTTAGGCTCAAACGATCTTTTTTTAGATGGGTGGGCTCAGAGTTACGGCCAAACCAATGTGCCAGGTTTTGAACAAACTAACACTGCCGCAAGAATCACCCGCCATATGTTGCGGCAGGTGTTTATGGTGTATGCTTGTCACTTACCATTTCTCTCTGCATCTTGAAGATATTGAGGCTCATGAGATTTGCACGTCTTCCTAGCCCAATAGTTGCTCTCTCTTGTACTGCCTTGCACACTAGTGCGTTAGCGGACTAGACTAATGCTTCCAAATCAGCAAGAGCAAGGCTAGAAAGATTCCTAGAATCATCGCACTTTATACACAAACAGATTTATGTTTCATATAAGCATGTTGTAGTACATTCTGAGAAATAATTGCCCTTTTGTTTCCACCGAAACATTAGTGTAATTAGTAATCAGTTCCTAGTTTTTAATACGGAGATATTCCACACAAAATTTTTAGTACACATTGCACAAATAATGTTTGTTTTCATATATATATATATATATATATATATATATAAAAANTTTTTATATATATATATATATATATATATATATATATATATATATATATATTTGTACCAATAATGATTTTGTGCTTGTTTTTGCATGACTATTTCAGAGGTGCTAAAAAATGAGTACCTAGACCAGGTCAGCCCAGACTTTGCTGACGCCGTTGCTGTGTGCTGTGTGGTGGGATGCAAGGGTGTAGTCTTTCAACTTCTCTGATACCATAAGGGATTGGAAAATTCCCCTAAGCAACTTTGTGTGTGAAGTGATGTGTTGCACAGAATACAACATAAGAAAGATGATTTAAAAGATGGAGGGACGACAAAGAAATGCTTGAAACTATAGAAAATTAGTGTATAAAATGAGGAGTGGGATGGAACCTCCTCCTACTCCTCAGGTCCTGACGTGCGTGCATCTGCACAATGCATTCTCCAAGGTGGTGGAACGTAAAAAGGACTTACGTAGGATCTCCAAAATAGAAACCAGAAAGAATGTGAGAACCATACGAGCTAAACGGTTGTTAGAATGACAATTGAAAAGAAGCAGGAGATGCACAAAAAAGAGCCGTACACAGTCAAGCTAGGAAAAGAAATGTAGGACTACAAAGACAATGGTCATGTTGCTGGCCAAAGAGAGAAATCTTGTGAACACAAGAGAACCAAGAAGGTGAAGCTGAAACTGTCAATGTTTCTGTCCACCATCGTAGAGTGCCTAGCTTTCATTGAGGGCACTTCTAGGCCACTGGCCAACCCACCAATTTTGTAGGAGTGGAGAGAGGTAAGGAACTTCTTTTATGGAAGCAACCAATAAGGTCAAGTACTCAATACAATGAAGTACTTGTACACCTACACAATGTGTACAAACGGGTACAATGCACTGTTTTCCGTTTGAAAAAACCTTGCTATGGATATGCATCTGAGTCCCTCCCATACTTCAAAACTAATCGATGGCCATGATCCAAAAAGGAAAAGACAAAATCAGTGTTTCCAAAAAGGGTCATCCCTGGCTTTTGGTAGCATGTCAAGCCTCTATGTTCCACAAGGTGCTACAATTGATAGGATAGAACAAGAACAATCTTGTAGTACACTGCTGAAGTCCTTGGGGACGTGTAGTATCCATCAGAGAGAAGTTATCCAGGTCAAGTGGGCTTACACTTGAAGCCCGTGGGTCCCATCCCTAGCTTGATCCCCTTGGACACACACACACCCTTGCCGTTACATTGCAGCAACGACGTGCCAGTCCCACAGAGTGTGGCACACTGAGCCTTCGACCATTGATGCTTGACAGAAGCACAATTTATTTGGGAAGTTCATGCAGTTCCCTCCTGCTGAGAAGGCAAACATGCACGCGCCATCGATGCACTTGTTGCATACACACTTTCTGTTACAGCGGAAGATGATGGGCTTGCTGTATAAGTATTTGCCACAGACGTCAAGGGAGCCGATGTGGCGGGGCACAATGCACAAAATGCATCCCATGAAGAGGTTACTTGATAGTCTGCTGTACTTAATTTAGCAACATGTGAAGGGCGGAAACAAGAAGAGGAACATTTGAGTGGAGGCCAGAGCAAAAGAGACGGAGTGGGGGATATGGGAGCATGTCACAGAATGGATATAGAAGTTACGGATAAAGCTTTGTGAGAGTGTGAAAAGGATGGATGACAAGCAAATGAGGATGAGTGGTAGTGAAGGACCGAGGGTAGGAGGAAGGGAGGAAGAAGAGAGGGAAGGGAGGAGAAAGGTGGAGGGAAGGGGGAAGGGATGAGGGGAGTTCAACAACAAGGCATCCCTCCATCCAAACTTGCGTTCCTAACCACTCCTTGTGATCTCGCACATGCATGATTTCTGGGCATAGTGGGTGCGGCTGGCACACACCAGCATTTTTTGCTAGAAACACATTTCAGCAAAGTCAGAGGTTTCTACACACCATCCTATCATTTTTTGTTGAGATCCAATGTTTGTTCTCAGATTTTAAATTTCTCATTTTGAGGTGTGCGTCCAGGCATGCGCGGTTGGAGTGCAATACCGGACTTCAATAAATCTCAAGCCAAAACTGCTACTCTCCCCATGGCTGCCTGCCCTCCACAGAGCGAGTACATTGTGTTGGATCTGAGGCACTTCCTCAAGTAGGAAAAGCTGAGAAAGTTCTAGGAAGCTTCCTAGCCTTGCTGCCACTTTAAGTGGCAAAACTGTCCAGTCAGCTAATGCACTAGGAAGGAAGAAGGTGCAAAGAACAACAAGGTTTGGACTACGGAGATGCACAAAGTTTCAGAAGTTTCAAATTGGCACCTCACTGGCACACTCTTTAAATAAATGTTGCAGCACATGGTGGATGATGCACGCAGCAAAACCAGTTCAACCTTAAAGTGGTAAACTCCACTCTTTTGGTCGTAACTCTACGCACTGTCACCCGTATGCAGAACCGTCTCAGCCTACAGATGAAGAGTCTCCATCTGGATGAAACAACTGAACAACTGCATGTGTGTGGTAGCTATCGGTGGATATAGAATACATAACATGCAAATTGGGCTTAGAATCCAGCCCACCGAGGAAATATCATTCACGACTCAAATCACAACACTCCCCCATGAAAACGTTGGTCTCTTGGAGTTTAAACACCAGTGATACATACACACACAAAAGATGGAAGAAGGAGAAGACGTAGAGGAAATGCAACAAGATAAATGATACAAGTCACCGGCAATTGAGGCACACATGTCGCGATGATTTAATATGGCAGAATCAACAGAGTGCTCAACAGAGAGACCCATTGTGATGTAAGCACGAATATGGATCAGATAAGATAAACAGTAATGACAAAGAGCACATCAGAGTTTTACAAGGGGCCAGACTGACCATCAAAAGATACCACCCCAATGAATGACCAGATTCTATGTGACCAGACCAAACTGATGCAACAGGACCAAGCAATACAAAGTTACTGCAACAAAAGGTCATGTGATGGGTGGCATCGAAGTCAATGACCCGGGTGTCACTCGCATCACTACTTGTCGTTGACACACAGCAACAGGTCACAGAGTACTTTACCTCTACTAGACGGTTCGTAGAGGACTCGAAACAATGATGAATAACACAAATTAGGGATGCGTCTGGTCCATCCTCATTATGAGGTGACTTAGCACCCCCACAAGCATCATTACGGATAATAAATACAGCAGGGAAAGTTTTGTATGGACCACCCAACCGTGAAAACACTCGCATACCTCCCTCATTATTCAGTGCTAGTAGCTTACTCAGCAGCCTCCCTTGTCATCGTTTGCTGGAGATAGTACTGTTGATCCCAAGGAAGCACCTTAAGGTACTCAGACATCTTCATTAGGGTTGGACGATCGAAGTAAGTAAAGAGGTTGAGAAACTCCATGTATGCGCTGAGCATGATGATGTTGACCGTCCATAGCAGGGACCCTCTGCCAGTGCCAAGCTGGCTATGGATGCACATCGTGCGACACCGGTATACTACTGGCAACTCCAATTCTCCCTCGCATAGGGAGTGGAACTCCCTAAGGTGGACAATCCTTGTTGCATGAGTCTCTACGGAGAACAAGGTCAGTGCCAACTCCAGCCCGCGGCAAGGATCGGCCCCGTCCCCCGTCTCAGGTGCGCTCAGGAAAAATTCAAGTCCTCAACCGTCTCCTGTGGAAAGACGTAGATCTGACCATGCATAGCTCTCACGGTTGTCTGAGGCTGGCGGGCTTCAGTGGCCTGGTACTGACTCAAGTACTAGGACCACACCCCCACTATATCAGCCCACACTTGGAAACGAACCTTCAAGCAGTCAAACAAAGTATCACTGTCATAGCGGGATGGTGATGTCTCAAAATCCTTCGGTCGTCAATCTGTGGAAAGGGCAATCAATGTCAAGCACTGGGGTGGACACCCGCAGAATGAGCAGTCCAGTGAAAGAGAGGCCACTCATTCCTCTCGTGGGAGTCTGATGCACTGGTGCCATCGATGCACCCACGACTGTGTTCTATGCATTGAAGTGCAAACAATCCAGCTGCGAGGTAGAGTTAATTAAAGGACTTTCATGCACTATGTGAAGTGTGTATATCTCAGTCTCAGACATTAGGAAACTTCCATGCAAGGTGCTATCAATTGCATTGGTTTAAGTGATTTGATCAGTGGTGTTTAGAAAAATGGTGGAGGGGATGTGTTGAAGTGTATGTGGTGGTTGCAAATGAAGGTGTATGGTTGGATGTGTGGGTTGTGTGTAGAGACATACACTTGTGTATGTTGTTTTGAGTAATCTTGGTAGTGGTCGTTGGATGGAGGGGGGATGTATGGAAAGTGTATGTAGGGAGTGTGAATGGAGGTGTATGTTTGCATGTGTGGGTTGTGTGTAGAGATGAACACTTGTGTATGGTGTTTTGAGTGATGTGGGTAGTGATCATTGGGTGGAGGGGGAAGGTATCGAAAGTGTATGTGGGGAGTGTGAGTGAAGGTGTATGTTTGGGTGTGTGAGTTGTGTATATAGATATACACTTGTGAATGTTTTTTTGGTGATGTGGATAGTGGTTGTTGGATTGAGGGGGAAGGTATAGAAAGTGTATGTGGGGAGTGTGAGTGAAGGTGTATGTTCGGGTGTGTGGATTGTATGTATAGATATACACTTGTGTATGTTGTTTTGAGATTGTGAGTAGTGGTCGTTGGGTGGATGGAGAAGGTATAGAAAGTGTATGTGGGGAGTGTGAGTGGAGGTGTATGTTTGGGTGTGTGGCTTGTGTGTAGAGATATACATTTGTGTATGTTGTTTTGAGTGATGTGGGTAGTGGCCGTTGGCTAGAGGAAGGAGGTATGAGGAGTGTGAGTGGAGGTGTATGGTAGGGTGTGTGTTAAGATGTACACTTGGGTATGTTGTTTTGAGTGATGTGGGTAGTGGTCATTAGGTAGAGGAGGAATGTATGGAAAGTGTATGTGAGGAGTGTGAGTGGAGGTGTATGGTTGGATGTGTGGGTTGTGTATAAAGATATTCACTTGTGTATGCTCTTTTCAGTTATGTGGGTACTGGTCATTGGGTGCACAAGTGAATCATCGGCATAATTTATGAACAAACTAAATCAAAATATAAAGCACATAACAAGGTGAATTTTCCATTTTTGTAATCTCAAGCTCAACTGTCGTAATTCTAGGAACAATATAATTTTTTTCACTTAGAATGACATCTGAAACAAACAGAACAATAATGGAGACATAGTTAAGTCGAAACACACGATGGTGGTTATGTCTGTAGTTCAATAATCAGACATATAATTTTACTCCGATACGATAGCCTATACATTAGAAAACGTGTCACATGCCGACCTAAACAATCCTTTTTTTCCCTAGTTCTCTGACATCGCTGAAGCGTCAGGCTGGCTGCCGCACAATAATTGCTCGCGAATCAGGGCGGCAAAATGAGATGCCCCCAAGAGGATAAGGATTGTTGTGAAGAAATGAAATATCGACGCATCCTACTCAAATGTCTGGGTCCCGTTATGTACGTAGACTGAATGTCTGCATAGAGTCTCCAGCGATGAATCGACTCCGACGGAATAGCGAGTTCTCGATGCATCTACTAGCATCTGAAAGCCCGTTATCGTTGTCAGATCAGAGGCTGAAATTCTATATTTTTTAACAAGAGATGATTCTCGTTTTCTATATTTTATCTGTCTAGAATCTATCTCTCAGCCGCAAACAATACAAGCCGTCGAATTGTTGAGATTCCGGATGGATTAGCACTACTTCTCCGAGTCATGCACATCGAATCATATTCATCACGATATACACTTGACCAGAGCATTCTGTCTTTTGCTCATGTTAAGAAAATCCAAACCTCCCATGCCCTTGTTCAAAAATAAGAAATTGCATGTGGTGTGTGCACATCAAAGTACATACATCTTTACCTGGTTGCTGACAAAGAAACGCACACTAGTGTACAGTTCCACGCGGTTTCCTAGAACTATCGGCTGATTTTCCTAGGACGCATTAATCCCCTCGTGCGCTGATCCAGATGTGCACTTTTTTTACGCTACTTATTCGCAAACCTTCACAAACGGCGGGGGCTCACTAGGATGGTTAGCACAACGTTTTCTCGATCTCTGTCAATGAAGGGGAATCCATGACAAGTGGAAGTCGCATCGATCGGTGCACTAGTGCTTACGTTTTTGTCTCTCGTGTCGCTATTTGCGTACACTTGCCCGCGCAATCACCACATGCACTTCATAGTTCGAGCGTGTGAAAGGAAGGGGATTTTGAACTCAGAACCGGAAGGCATCCCGCTCCCAACCCCAACCCAAAAAGTGCATATACTAATCTCATGTGGAAGTGCACATGTTTGTCAGTAGAGTTCGAGACATCTTGTGCACAAATGATTTACGAGCTTTCTTAGAACTTTCACCAAACGTCGTGAACTTGTGTACGTTTGAGCGGTACTTCCGCACAGCCTGTTGTGCACTTGGTGATACACTGCCCACATACACTATTTGGCATGAAGCGAGGGGACAGGGGAGGGGGAGGGGGAGTTTGCCATTGGTCCGAACGAGCTCAAAACGAGCGTTCTCCATAGGTCGAACTGCTCGTAAGTTGCAGGGAAACGCAACTGGCTCAATCCAATCCAAACTGATCCTCTTCAAAACTCACACGTTGTCCATTCTGACTGTTTAAGGACATAATTAGGTCATTTCAATGTCACCAGATCTTAAGTGCAGGAACATTATGTAAAAAAAACTTTACTTGAAATAATAGCCTAGGAACAAAGATTCATAACTCAACTACAGATCTTGAATCATTTTGAACTTTTCCAAGTTTGTTTACCTCATCAATGAGGAATTTTTATGAATCCTCATAAAGTGGCTTTTTACTCACCTTGAAGGAGACTTTGGAAACTTAACAAAAATATTATTTTTAAATCTATTTCTTGTTGTTGTAACTAGAGGAAAATTCCCCAAACCTTCTTTGTAGTAAGAGGTCCTCCACATGAAGTGTGCATAGAAAATAATAACATGTGTCTTTAGGAAGGTTCTTAGAATATTCTGTCAACCCGCTGTGACCTCTCAAGAACTTACTTGGTAGTCTCCTGCGTATGGTGAACTTTATAGTACACTGTTTCATGAGTCCATGAATATGAGGTGACTGGTTCTACATGCCAGATGCATGTGATTCTCACATGTCCGTGCAACTGCAACCTCCTCCTCTTAATCTTGATCCTTGGATACTGAATCCTGCCTGGCAGAGTCAATAAAGGTGGTCCGCTGATCTTGTGATGTAGTTTGGACTGCGGGAGGTGAAGTATCCTACAATTTAGGCAATCTTTATAGCAAGGTGTAGATCTCTTGAAGAGCGAAAAGCTGGAGCTTTGTAGGTACAGGATCTCAATCTATGCCTATCAAAGCTGGTCAATCACCAGAGTGTGTGTGCTTCACGAGCCTGACAGGGAGCTGGAGTGGGATGGATCAGCCGACCTTTTTCCCTTGTCGTCACCCGATGCAATGCACACCGCTCAGTATGGGTTCAAATGTGAAAATGGTCGGAATGGTAAACCGACAGTGTTTCTCGAGGAGATGGAACGTTGGAAAAAAGATGCCTCGGCAAAACAAAGTGATGAAGGAAAGCAATGGCGTAAGTAGCCTCTTTGTAGACATCAGCAAGAGGTTGCTGATGTCAGCAATGTCAATGCTGAAATTAGTGGATGATCCCCCTTTATAAGGCTCTGTGTAAGCGGAGTCAAAGAGGGTGACCTCATCAGGCCCTTCTCGAGGCAGCCGCTACGGTGGCTGCTTGCAGCTGCAATGGCTCCCAGTACCGCTCTTCACCAGTAGGAGCCATAGTAGTGGAACTACTACGTAGTCCCGCTACTACGTAGTGGGACTATGCCGCTGTGTAGATATGCAACTATATGGTTACAATGTGGAGCGGTATAATGTAATAGTTGTTGTTGCTATAGGACTGTGCATCCACGTAGTAGCGTAGTTCACGGTGGTGCAGCCGCTGCTGCTACCGCTACGCTTCTGCCATTGTTGCTATTGCATTGTTGGCACTATTATTCTTCCTGCTCCTGTTGTGTTGCTGGAGCTATGCTGCTGTAGCCTATTACTATTACTGCTGCACGTTGTTGTTGTTGCTAGTGCTCCTGCTCACTGCCGCTACCACGCAGTGCTATTGCTACATGTTGACGCTGCTGCTACTATTGGCTACCGTTGCCATGCACTGCTGCTTCTACTTACAGCCACTCCACAATGATGTAGTACGCTACTATTTTCGCAGGTTGTTGTTGTCACCCGGTAATGTTCCCTCTGTTCCCTGCAACTCCTTTGTGCTGCTGCTGTGTGCTGCTACTACCAGTGGTTGTTGCTGCTAAAGGATTCTACTGCTACTCTGTTGCTGCTATGCCACACTAGTGGAAATGACGATGACTCATGCTATCACTGCTGGTGCCTTCATCCACTTGAGACGGTTGCCTGGTGATGTTGCCGCTACAGATGTCTTGGTGACGACAACAAAGACGTCACTAAGGCGGTTGTAGTGGGTCCAAAGTCTTTGGCTGTAGCTTTGACCCTCACTGCTACTGCCGATTTTTTGTGTTTGTTGTGTAGCTTAGAAAGAGGAGTCTCGTCGCTCTGATGTAATGAGAAAGTGCAAGGAAGCTTCCTAGCCTTGTTATCGCTGATGTGGCGATGCTGACGCACTAGCAAGCAAGGAGGTACAAGGTACAACAAGGATTGGGCTAGGGAGACATGCAAAGTCTCATATGCTTGAATAAGTTAGCAAAAAGAGATAGATGAAAAGTGACAGGCACACACCATAAAAACCTGCCATGGTGCACGGCTGGTGACAGATACGGCAATGTCAAATTTTCCTGAATCTGGCCGAAAACCACTGTCTTGGCCACAAATTTACACACAGTGATGAGAATGCAAAACCATTTGAACCTACGAATGTAGAGTCTCGAGCGGGACGCAAAAACAGCATGGTTCTGGCATTGACCGGTGGTTATAGAATGAAAAACATGGAAATGAGGTGAAAAGCCTGTCCACCAAGAAAAATCTAGAGATTGCAAAGAAACTGTAGAGTGTCCGCGCAAGGCAACGGGGACGATGTGGTAGCTATCTGGTAGCTGCTGGTGGATGGGACCACCACCCGAATGTGCTCCAGCGTCAGCAGGGTAAGCATCAAGGACCTGCACAACTATGGAGTGGTCACATGAAGGTGCACAAACAGACGGGGGTCCAATGGAGGCGGCGGAGGACCTCAAGGAGGTCTTTGGAGCGAAGGGCCTTTGTTGGTGCTTGTTGTTGCTGTTGGCAGCAAGATAGATTCTTAATGAAATGAAATAAATGGTGTTCTCCTTTGCCTTATTTCCCCTTTGTTTTCTTGCCTCACTTGTATTTGACACAAGACGATCGTGCTAGATCTCAAGCACCTTCTCAAGGAGGCAAAGTAGTGGATTACTTTGAAGCTCACTAGCATCAATGCCCTGATGGAGGACGCGGAGACCCCGCAGAAGCATGGGGATTTTAAATCCAAGCCGTTTATGGTGGCCTCGGCCACCGCATCTCAGAGTGTCCCAAGCTGGAGCACCAGAAGACGGAGGCTATCGCGGGCTCGAGAAAGGACCACGTTGTTGACATTATTTTAGGACATGTAGGCCCATGCTAGATGACACATGAACTCTAGTGGTGAGTGAGAATAACAGTGCAATAAGTCTGGAGCACGTAGATTAAGAGAACAAGGAAAAGTATAATGAGCTCCACTGTGAGCTTATGTACTGGGGGCTGGTGGCTAGCCCGTAGGCCCCATCATCCTCGTCGTACCCAAAGGCACAAATGGGGAACACTCAGGCCACGGAACGTGAAGCAGCACAAGAGAGAGAGGTCTCCCGAGGCACCGGAACATTCCACCGAGTGGCCGAAAAGAAACGATGTAATATAACAAAAACAAATCCAGAATCTACAGTGATATACTAGCACAACCAGCAAGCCAAAGCTAGGCAAGTCAGGCCTCCCGATACGCTGGAGCATGTCACCGGGCATCCGGGTGTGAGCCACATGCAAACTACGTATGTTCAACCAAAAGCCAGTAAAGACTCGATTATTCAGTACCGAGACCAGTCTAAACCACTATGTACCTCAGTCTACACAACCTTTCAGAGACAATATGTAGCTAACCATCATGGGGTGTCCCGGTACACTGGCATAGACTACCAAGTGTCTGGGTCTTGACCACCAAAAGAACTTTGACATCCATGCATGGGTGAATCAGGAGGCTAGAATGCACCATACACGTCACAAAAGAAGCAATCTAGCTGCTGGAGAATCATTGGGGCAAATTGAGAAGCTCTCACTGCACAACACTATATGACACTCAGACAGCTCAAAAGCCCCTACGCCAACATATTTGGGTTCATGTGGACATGGTGGAGAGATGTGAGACACATCGATCAAAGCGATGGATGGGACTCCTATTCCATGCACTGAAGCCGTAGTCGTGTGGCATATTCCACTTGTGTGCTTGTACAAAGGGGTAGTTCCCTTAGCAGGCTTATTTATCTTCTTCTGAAACCACTCGATTCCCAATACTACTCAAGAGTTGGTTCCATGTGCATTGGAATGTTGGTCTCCGGTGCTGAGTGTGGACATAAGAATGTTGCAAAGGCTAATCCTGTGTACTAGAACCTGCACAAGGAATTTGGACAAGCACACTCTATACAACTACAACAATGTCCAGACTCTGGAGGCCGTCGTGCCAATTCATTGCTCATTAAGCTAGCCTAAAAAAAGTTTGCAGTTTGGCCCTTTGATTGTGCAAAAGCATATTCAAGTGGCCCACTCGCAGGAAATTGCCGAATTCTGGGATGGGAGACAAATGAAGTTACTAGATGTTATTACTTGTGAGTCAATGTGAACAAGCGGGAGTGAGCTAGAACACGTCACACGCCATGGATTTGGTAGCACTTGCCTAAGAAAAAACTTGTCACAAGAGAGAAAGCCACGGGAGTTGGAGGGCAAGAGTCTAAGCACCGATAAGTGTGCAGCAACACCGAGCGGCTTCTCGAGTGAGCGAACACCGCCACCCGGGGGTCAAGTCTGACCTCTCGGAATCAACCGATGATGGCTTCTCACCTGTGTACGACTAGAGACCGACACGGTGGCCCCCTAAGGATAAGCACCGTGATAACATGCAACTCCTCCAAAACACTCAGAGGAAATCAATCATGATGCAGGGATTGGCAGTGAGAGTGTACGAGCCCTAGCATCTACCACACCATAGCAAGATGGTCAAATATGGGCCATCCTTGTGCTATAGGACACTCCTTGGCATCTTGTTGGCTGCTTGATGAGACTGGAGTCAGCCGCAAGGGCACGCACAGGCTACGTCTCCCCAGGTACGGCCATGGTCACTCAATCTGTATATGTGTGTGTGCCATGAGTAGTGAGACAAGAGGGAATCAAGATGTGAGTGGCCAACAGAACTCCAACACACCCCCATGACCCGTAAGCAAACACCCCTGTAGCAGAATGAGAAGAATGAGACACATAGTAGTGTAAGTACGAGGGAGACAATGAGACAGGGAGACACCAAACACGTCATCCTGGGTCATGGGGACAGGTGAGGCCAACAGTGTCGACAGCACACTTGAATTTTTCTTTTACTGAGATCCTTGGTGAGAAAGTCAGCCCTCTGTGACCATGTTTCCACCCAAGCAACGCGGACAATACCAACATCAATGCACTCGAGAACAAAGTGATGCTCCACATTAATGTGCTTGGTGTGTGAGTGATGCATGCCACTGTTCTCTACAAATACTTTTGTGCTTTGATTGTCACTGCGTAGAGTGATGCAACGAATGGGGACACACAACTACGGTAGTAGGCGAGAGAGCCAGAAAGCTTCACAGGCACCTGCGCCAAGAGCCACGTACTCAGCCTTAGCTGTGCTGCGGGCAACACACACTTGTTTTCCACTTTTCCACAAGACAGATATCCCATCAATCATGAGATGTATCCTGTTCTACTTCTTGCATCAGTGTCATGTGCCCTGTCACAGTCAGTGAACCCATCAACAAGCACCGAGGGTTGTGCATGAAATTACAACCCAATTCATGGCATGGAGAGTGCATAGCGTACCATGCACAATGGCACCTCAAGTTGGTGCTCTCTGAGGTACTAAGAGAACTGAGAGAGAAATTGCACAACAAAGGCAATTGCAGCATGAGTAGTGGTGGCAAGGTACATCAGGGTCCCAATGAATCCGAGATAGTCTGTCACATCCACAGTCTTCCCAGTTTTGACAGGACAGAGGACTTCAACAGTGATTGACCCGTTGGGAACATAGGTGTAGAGGCTGAGGGGACAGTAGAAAGGAGCGGTCCAAACCACTTCCCTAGGCTGTGGACATACGTAGCCTAATGGATGTGCAGGGTGCAACGTAAGCGATCACCCTCTAGCTCCATACCTAGGAAGACACGAGCTGGACCGAGGTCCTTCATCTTATATGTTGTCTGTAAGAGAGCCTTTATGGATTGGAAAATTGCAACTTTGGAAGAGGCAATCACGAGGTCATCCACATAAACAAGGACAGCGACAAGCGGTCCAGTGGGGGCACTGAGGAACAAGGCCGGATCTATAGTCCTCCTCCTGAAGCCCCCTTTTTTCAGAGTCACTATAATCTCTTGGTTCCAATAGCATGGGATCTGCTTGAGCCCATAGAAGGCCTTGTGCAGATACCATACTGGATTTGTTCCATTTGTGAAGCCGGGTGGTTGCACCATGTAAATTTCCTCGTCCAGTTTTCCATGGAGGAAAGCATTATTGACATCCATCTGTTCCAATTCTGAGTCATGCCGAGCCACCAGACTGAGCAGTGCCCTGGCAGTGGTACAACAACCAAATGGAGCAAATGCCTCATCAAAGTCAACCCATGGGACTAGAGAGAACCCTTTTGTTGTAAGTCGTGCTTTTTATTGTTTAATAGTATTGTCAGGAGTCAGCTTTCGCTGGTATACCCATTTTGTGGCTACTGCTTTGTGCCATGAGGGAAGATCAACCAATTTGTAGACACCATGTCCTGTCCCCACAAAGAGGAGTCAGACACAGTGCGGGCACAAAGAGGAGCTAGACTAGCAGCTGCAAAGCATGAGGCAACATACCCAGTGATGGACGAGTCAAGAGCACGGTGAAACTCCTGCTCAACGAGAGAGTAGCGGAGTGATGTAATGAGGTATGGTTAATCGGCGTCTTTATGGACACTGTTAGATGGGTATATAGGAACCTACGTCAGAAGGTAGTTTCCTAGAAGGTTACAAAGGTTCTAACATTATTTTGGCATATAAGACCATTTTAGGTTTGCTAAGTATTTATAAACACACCTACTCCGTGTACATCTATTTACGTAAGAACTACATCTGCAACCCTGTCCATTTCGCACATACTCACACATTTATGTTTCCGATATCTTCTGGATAAGACGACCCCCCCCGGATTGTATATGGTGAGTGTATGAGGGAGTGTATGTGGTGCAAGTTGCGAGACGTACACTAGTGGACGTCTCGCGACTTCTGGGAAAATCTCTCACAAGAGTTCATTAGTGTATTTTTCTCGTACCCGCCCACAAACACCGCCTCATACACTCACCTCATACACTTTCCCGTATTGGGAGGAGGGGAGACGGATCCGTCGACATCACTCGGTCCATCCCAACCCCTCCTACCCAGATTGTATATGGTGAGTGTATGAGTGAGTGTATGTGGTGGAAGTCGCGAGACGTACACTAGTGTACGTCTTGCGACTTCCGGGAAACTCTCTCACAAGAGTTCATTAGTGTATTGTTTTTGTACCCCCCACATACACCGCCTCATACACTCGCCTCATACACTTTCCCGTATTGGAGGGGGGAGACGGATCTGTCGACATCACTCTGTCCATCCCCCCACCCCCCCTCCCCGGATTGTATATGTTGAGTGTATGAGGGAGTGTATGTGGTGGAAGTCGCGAGACATGCACTAGTGTACGTCTCGCGACTTCCAAGAAACTCTCTCACGAGAGTACATTAGTGAATTTTTTTCATACCCCTCCCACATACACCGCCTCATACACTCGCCTCATAAACTTTCCCGTATTGGGGGGGGGGGAGATGGATCCATCGACATCACTCGGTCCATCCCCCCCTCCCTCCCCCCGGGATTGTATATGGTGAG
>SZWC01009288.1:5284-18923 GCA_023375785.1 Penium margaritaceum | reverse complement strand
CCCACATACACCGCCTCATACACTCGCCTCATAAACTTTCCCGTATTGGGGGGGGGGGAGATGGATCCATCGACATCACTCGGTCCATCCCCCCCTCCCTCCCCCCGGGATTGTATATGGTGAGTGTATGATGGAGTGTATGTGGTGGAAGTCGCGAGACGTACACTAGTGTACGTCTCGCGAATTCTGGGAAACTCTCTCACAAGAGTTCACTAGTGTAATTCTTTTGTACCCCTCCACATACACCACCTCATACACTCGTTTCATACACTTTCCCGTATTGGGGAGGGGGGGACGGATCCATCGACATCGCTCGGTCCATCCCCCCACCCCCCTCCCCGGATTGTATATGGTGAGTGTATGAGGGAGTGTACGTGGTGGAAGTCGTGAGACATACACTAGTGTACGTCTCGCGACTTCCGGGGAACTCTCTTATGAGAGTACATTAGTGTATTTTTTTGTACTCCCCCACATAAACCGCCTCATACACTCGCCTCATACACTTTCCCGTATTGGAGGGAGGGGGGGAGACGGATCCGTCGACATCGCTCGGTCCATCCCCCCCTCCCCCCCGAATTGTACATGGTGAGTGTATGAGGGAGTGTATGTGGTGGAAGTTGCGAGACGTACACTAGTGTACATCTCGCGACTTTCGAGAAACTCTCTCACAAGAGTTCATTAGTGTATTTTTTTCGTACCCCCCACATACACCGCCTCATACACTCGCCTCATACACTTTCCCGTATTGGGGAGGGGGAGACGGATCCGTCCACATCGTTCTGTCCATCCCCCCACCCCCCCTCCCCGGATTGTATATGTTGAGTGTATGAGGGAGTGTATGTGGTGGAAGTTGCGAGACGTACACTAGTGTACGTCTCGCGAATATCGGGAAACTCTCTCACAAGAGTTCATTAGTGTATTTTTTTTGTACCCCCCACATACACCGCCTCATACACTTGCCTCATACACTTTCCCGTATTGGGGGGGGGGGAGACGGATCCCTCGACATCACTCGGTCCATCCCTCTACCCCCCCTTCCCGGATTGTATATGGTGAGTGTATGAGGGAGTGTATGTGGTGGAAGTTGCGAGACGTACACTAGTGTACGTCTCGCGAATATCGGGAAACTCTCTCACAAGAGTTCATTAGTGTATTTTTTTTGTACCCCCCACATACACCGCCTCATACACTTGCCTCATACACTTTCCCGTATTGGGGGGGGGGGAGACGGATCCCTCGACATCACTCGGTCCATCCCTCTACCCCCCCTTCCCGGATTGTATATGGTGAGTGTATGAGGGAGTGTATGTGGTGGAATTTGCGAGACGTACACTAGTGTACATCTCACGACTTCCGGTAAACTCTCTCACAAGAGTTCATTAGTGTATTTTTTTCGTACTCCCCACATACACCGCCTCATACACTTGCCTCATACACTTTCCTGTATTGGGGGGGGGGGAGACGGATCCGTCGACATCGCTCGGTCCATCTCCCCACTCCCCCTCCCCGGATTGTATATGGTGAGTGTATGAGGGAGTGTATGTGGTGGAAGTCACGAGATATACACTAGTGTACGTCTCGCGAATTCCGGGAAACTCTCTCACGAGAGTACATTAGTGTATTTTTTCATACCCCCCCACATACACCGCCTCATACACTCGCCTCATACACTTTTCCATATTGGGGGGGGGAGAGAGACGGAACCGTCGACATCGCTCGGTCCATCCCCCCCTCCCCCCCGGGTTGTATATGGTGAGTGTATGAGGGAGTGTATGTGGTGGAAGTCACAAGACGTACACTAGTTTACGTCTTGTGACTTCTGGGAAACTCTCTCACAAGAGTTCATTAGTGTATTTTTTTCGTACTCCCCCACATACACCGCCTCATACACTCGCCTCATACACTCGCCTCATACACTTTCCCGTATTGGGGGGGGAGGGAGACGGATCCGTTGACATCGCTCGGTCCATCCCCCCACCCTCCCTCCCCGGATTGTGTATGGTGAGTGTATGAGGGAGTGTATGTGGTGGAAGTCGTGAGACGTACACTAGTGTACGTCTCGCGACTTCCGAGAAACTCTCTCGCGAGAGTACACTTGTGTCTCTTTTTCATACCCCCCACATACACCGCCTCATACACTTGCCTCATACACTATCCCGTTTTTAGAGGGAGGGGGGTGGAGAGATGGATCCGTCGACATCGCTCGGTCCATCCCCCCCTCCCCCCGGATTGTATATGGTGAGTGTATGAGAGAGTGTATGTGGTGGAAGTCGCAAAACGTATACTAGTGTACGTCTCGCGACGGGAAACTCTCTCACGAGAGTAGACTAGTGTATGTTCGGTATAGGACATCGATCGAAAAAGACCCTCGCGGCCCAGACAACTCGATTCATGGTGCGCACAGACAACTGGATAGTGATAGGTGAGTAAAGGTTGAACAAAAATGACAAGGTAGGAAAGTAGGTACATATTAGGTCACTTAATCTTCCACCATCTGTTTTTATTAGATTAAATGAAATATTAGAAACATAGTTGTTTCTACGAAATGGACAAATGTTGAAGGGAAACTTCTATGAATGTTCCTAGGATGTCCACACAGCATGTACACTCTAAAATGAGTGTACAATTCGCAGGTGATTGGTCATAAATGGATGTACTGGGGTACACCACATACACAACAACAGGTGAGGATGTGGTCACTATGCCAAGGGCATGGAGACCAGGATCATCCAAGACAACAGGGCGGGAGTGCGAGGGAAGTGCCCGGATGCGATCACCCCGAGTGTAGGGAGAAACAGGGGGCACAGAAGAGACATGATGTGGCTCAGAGGTAGCAGGTGGTGCTGGCGAGTCAGAGGGCTCACGAGCAACAAACGACATAGAAGGGGGAGAGGGCTTAGAGCCCACAGGTGACACAGAGGAGGCAGTCGGCTCAGGAGTAGCAGGCGACACAGAGGAAGCAGTCGGCTCTGGAGTAGCAATTGGCACATAAGAAACAGAGGGCTCAGAGGCAGCAGGCGACGTAGATGAGGTAGAGGACTCAGAAATGGCAGGCGACACAACAAAGAGAGATGGTGCAGATGCAGGGTCAGAAGAGACGGGTGATGGATGCACCGCGGGGAGAACAAAGGACCGAGAAGGAGAAGTGCCTCCTCCATCCCAAGAGGGCGGAGGGAGAGAACTCGAAGAGAAACGAGGGACGTCGTGCTCAAACAAATGCTCAAAGAAGAGAGTTTCGCGAGACTCGATCACACGACATTGCACCGGATGTCACGCTTTGGAGAAAGGTGAGATACCCAGGAAGACAAAAACATGACCACGTGGAGAAATTTTGCCATCTCGGTGGTCAACAAGAAGCCAAACAGAGGCAACAGACCCCCAGACACGAGCAAGGCGAAGATAGGCACTACAACCTGTCCAGCGCTCAAAAGGGGTGACATGATGAGGGAGGGGACCATGAGGGACACAATTCCACACCCAAGTCATGTAAGGCATGGCTTTGAAATCAAAGAGAGGAGACTGGCCAGAAGACGAGAGAAGGGAGACAACACCATCTGCCTGAGTGCAGTTCTTGTGTTTGAAGATGCCATTTTGCTGGGGCGTGTAGGGAGAAGAGGACTCAAGACGGACGTCATGAGACTCAACTAAGCGAGAGGTGGGACCAAAGAACTCACCACCCTTGTCGCTTTGGAAGACACGCAAGGGGCAAAGACAAGCGCGCTCCACCTGGGACAGCCAGGTTTCAAGAACCTCAGTGACGTCACTTTTGTGGCGAAGGGTAAAGATCGGTACCGTGAGAAGTCATCAGTAAAAAAAATATCATAGCGACCAAGGCCACCAAGGAAGTCATGAGGCAGCGGGCCCATGACGTCAACATGGACAAGGTCAAGAGGGTGCGATGTGGTGGACTCAATGGCTGTGAACAGAGAGTAGTGCACCTTGCCACTAGCACAGTCGAGGCAGGTAATGGAGCACGTAGATGAAAACGTGGCAGAGTCAAGGCCGTCAGCAGGGCGGAGGCGTAAGAGGTGCTGAATGGCGACAGTGTGAATGTGGCAAAGAAGACGATGCAAGAGATCCGCATGTGTAGGCAACAAGGTGGATGCAACATGAAAAAGAGCAGAGGCAGCGGAATGCAAGGGACAAGACAGTGAAACAAAAAAACAAGCGGTCACAGCGTACACCACGAAGGACAACATGGCTCGAAGAACAAAGTGCAATTGTACCAATATCCCTGCTAGACGAGAAGTCCATGTCCTGGTCATCAAGGGTGGTGGCAGAGAGGAGGCTGACTTCAAGGTCAGGCACGTACAGCACATCAAGAAGGAAGCGATCTCCACCAGGGCCAATGAAGCGGACAACACCAACACCTTGAACATGCAGTATTTGGCCAGAACCAGTCGAAAAAATGCTCACCGGTCCAACGGAGCCCACTGAAATGAGAGAGACAAAGGAGGAACGACATGAGGTCATTTGATGAGTGGCGTCCGATTCAATGATCCCAAAGCTAGAGGAGACACAAGCTGAGGAGAGAACAAGGCAAATAGTGACAGTCCCAGGTGGGGGAACATGTGACTCATGACCAAGACGAGAGGGGAACGTGTGGGACTGCCAATCCTCAATCCAAGAGCGGAAATCATGCAAGGCCCCCAGAACACACCCCGACGAGGCACCATGAAGGGCCCCATCTGACTCACAGACACACACATGAGACTTGCCACTCGTACTCTTACCTATCGGAGAATGAAGCTGGAGGAGTTTGGAAAGACGGTGCTCAAGTGCACGCTCCTCATCACGACGGTCAGCAGAGCGATCGGACGAGCAGGTGTCGGAGTAGTGACCATCATCCCTGGGCGAAGAGGGTACAGAGTAGTGGATGGAAGGGGCCCCATGGTAGGCAGGCCCAGAGGGAGGAGGGATCTAACCCCAAGAACCAAGCGGAGTGACAGGCGGGTGGAGTGTTGCAAGAGTGGTGGTGAGGGCCGAGGCAGAGGAGGAAGAGGACGAGGGTGATGCGACCATTGCAGTAGCTATGGTTGCTGGAGAGGAGTTGATGCAAGTACGATCCCAGTGAGCACACATGTCAGATACCAGACGGGCATCATTGCAAGGTGCTAGACACTTGGGGACAGTGTGGCCAGAAGCCCCACAGTTCCAGCATGTGACCTCTGTGGGGGCAAGAGAGGCAGTGGAGGACTTGCTGCCGTGACCACGACCCTTACCCCGTCCACGGCCAGACCCACCTCCCCCGCCACGGTGAGCACCTTGAGTGGTGTGAGCGACCGCGGTGGAAGGAGAGGAGGGAGTGGAGGGAGTGGAGGTGCCTGCTATAAAGGAGGAGGATGATGAAGTCATGATGGCACCAAGGGATGCTTGTTTTGTAAGTTGCTCCACCAATTAGTGAGCCAAGAGGCGGTGAACTCGTAGAGTGTCCCAATCCCTGAAGGTGAGTTTGCGGGGACTGGTAAAGCGAGCTTGAGAACGAGATTAGCGATAATGGAGATAAATGGAGAGAGAGGGCTTGGTGCTGCTGTCCCTACGGCACAAAATAGACGTAGACTGCGCATCTAGTACCCATTGACTGTCTCGTCTACGTGCATGTGAAGCGTGTTGAAGTGCATAGTGAGGGCACTTTGAGCAGCATGATCAGTCACTCTCTTACGGCAATGAATGAGAGCATAGGCACCAATGGGATCAGCAAGGGTGCCACGTGCCAGATCAGCATTGTACATACCGATGTCGTCTAGCAGGCCCTCAGGCCTGGCGTTGATGAGGGCACGGACAGCACGGGCGGCATGTGCAGGTTGGGGAACGAAGGGCGGTCTGGCCGGTGAGTAGTACTCCCATAGCAGATTGTCTTGTACCCATGTGGTTAGCAGATTTCCCATGAGGAGAAGGTGATTGTAGATGTGAACTGAGGAGGTACACTCTCGAAGTCCTTCTGTCTGGCAGGAAGAAGCACGCGAGCACGGGCAGCAGCTCAAAGAGCGGGAGCGGTGGAGTTTGCTGCAGCATTGGAAGGTACAGAGGACTCAGCTGAGACAGTCGCATCAGAGGGGAGAACTAAAACAATGGCATGCACGTCCCGCATGCGCTCTATGACTAAACTTGCCATTGTTGTGGCCAGTTCTTGCTGCGCTTCTAGTCCACGTTGAAGCTCTTCTTTTACTCTACGGCGTATAGAGTGTGCCTCACTAAGAGCAGCTTGTAGGGCCTCAATGGTTTCTTCTAGTGCAGGCATGGTGCAGAAGATGGAGTGGTCAAAGAATGCTGTGGAAGAGTTGGGAGAGGAGAGGGAAAGAGTGTACGCTCACCAAACTGGCGGCGTAGGAGTAGTGAGAAGAGAGGTGGCACCACCGCAGCCGCCGAAGAGAACGGGACGGCCACCCATGCAGAGACGGCCACAGCCAGGCAGAGGAGGCCCGTGATGATGGCACCTGCCACCGCTGCGGCTGCAGAGGTGACAAGAACACCTGTGATGACGTGATGGGTGAGGTTCTGAGGTGCACCTGTAGGGGTCAAGACTGCTGCTGGAGTGGAAGCCCAAATGGAGTCAACGGTGCTGGCAGTTCCGTCAGTTGCAGAGGCTGCGGAGGTGGCGACAACAGCACCTTCTGCCGTGATCTACGTGGCAATGTTGGCGGCTGCAGTAGCAAGCAGGGTCAATGATGTTGCTGCGTGCAAGTATGCCTGAGCTGCTCTGCCCACTGCAGTTTGCGTTGGTGCCCTGCTGGCACGTGCCGTGGCAGAAAGGGTGGAGGCTGCACCAGTTGCGGCGTCCAGGACAATGCCGGCCAAGCTGATGGGGTCGGTGTTGACGGGTAGAACACAATGACACCAGGCACCTCACGTACCACAGACGGATTGGAAGTGTCCGCAACGGTCAGACCAGGAGTGGGAAGGGAGTCAGGCGCAGAAATGGGAGTAGGGGCTGACCTGGGTGGTTGCATACCTGAGGGACGAGGTGGAGAATGTGGGAGGTCGTCGGTAGTGTACACCTGGCAGTCAATCTCACGCTCTGCCGCTTCAACCTCATCAGCAAGGTCACCGTGCCAGTAAGCAGGGTCCAACATATGCACTCGGTGCATCGTCGTCGTCGTTGTGCGGGGGCAGATCAGACATCCGCCATTCCTTGCATTCAGCACGCTCTGAGAAACGGATTGCTGTGCGGGGTGAGTCAAGTTCGTCATCAGGGGAACCGTTCAGAGGCGAGGAATCCAGTGTGGCAAATGGGTTGGCTGCAGGTGCAGCCGAACATGCAATAGAGGATGTGAAATGAGTGCCAATTGAACAGGGCGTTTGTTTGTGGTCGCTGCTAAGGAGAGAAAGTCAGCAAGGGACCCACTGGCATGCAGTGGTGAAGCTACAGGTTCTCGTCCAGACGGACAGTGGCAAGAGATCAAAGAATGAGCGCAGGTGCGGACGCGAGACGGTCACTGGCATGCTGTGCACGACTGCCGGCAGATGCCGATCGTGAGTGCTGCGGGGTGCGGTAGACACCACTGTGGACACGGAGCATCGGTACAGAAGCACGAGCAGAGGTGGGAGGCACTGCTGCCTCCAACACTATGGTGCACCAGAGGCCGCACCGAGCGAGCAAGATGGCGTGATGATGGGGCGACTCCCACAGGCCATGAATCGACGGAGGGTGAAGGTGGTCTCTCACATTGCTTTCTCTGTTACCAGAAGTTACTAGATTTTGTTACTTGTGAGTCAAAGTGAAAAAGCGGGAGTGAGCTAGAACGCGTCACACGCCATGGATGTGGTTGCACTTGCCTTAAAAAAACTCGTTGCAATAGAGACAGTCACGGGAGTTGGAGAGCGAGAGTCTAAGCATTGGTGAGTGTGCACCCACACTGAGCAGCTGCTTGAGTGAGCGAACACCGGCACCCAGAGTCGAGTCCGACCAATTGGAATGAATCGAGGATGGCTTCTCACCAGCGTACGACTAGAGATCGACACGGTGGCCCCCTGAGGATCAACACTTGGGATAACATGCAGCTCCCTTAAAACACCCAGAGGCAAGCAATTATGATGCAGGGATCGGTAGTGAGAGTGTACGAGCCCTAGCATCTACCACACCATAGCAAGATAGCCAAATGTAGGCCATCCTTGTGCCAGAGGGCACTCCTGGGTAGCTTGTCGACTGTTTGATGAGACTGGAGTCAACAGCAACGGCGCGCACAGGCGACGTCTCCCCATGTATGGCCATGGTCACTGAATCTGTACATGTGTGTGTGCCTTGAGTAGTGAGGCAAGAGGGAATCAAGATGTGAGTGGCCAACGGAACTCCAACAACAAAATTTTCTACCTTAATCACTGTCAAACTGTTGATGGCTGAAGCTATTGTTTTTTCTTGACCTTACAAATCCCAAGAATGCAAAAGCACAATTGTTATACTAGGGGAAGACCCTCTACGACCAGGGTTGTCCATTGAAAACCTGAATGGCATTATTGCTCGGTTTCTCTTTTGCCACCAGGCTTTCTTCTACCCTTTTCAGGAACCAAAGAGGTGTTGGTGTTTGACACACACGCAAGTGACCTCTTGTCTCCACCCACTCACTCACTCACTCACTGCAGGTGACTGAACACCATTGAAGCCATGGTCCAAGCAAGGCTGTTCGGGTGCAAAGCAGGAGTGATCCCAGCCATGCTCACGCCCTTCTGTGGTGGAACCATGCAATTCTCAGTGGTTGAGTGTGAGCCACTCGGTGGCTGAAACTTGAGAAATTACTTGAGGTGATGCATGCACCACATACGCTCGTGGTCGATGTGGTTTCTGGAATTATGTTCATGCATGCTNTGTTCGTCTGTGGGTCATGGGGGAGTGTTAGTGTTTGACACACACGCAAGTGACCTCTTGTCTCCACCCACTCACTCACTCACTCACTGCAGGTGACTGAACACCATTGAAGCCATGGTCCAAGCAAGGCTGTTCGGGTGCAAAGCAGGAGTGATCCCAGCCATGCTCACGCCCTTCTGTGGTGGAACCATGCAATTCTCAGTGGTTGAGTGTGAGCCACTCGGTGGCTGAAACTTGAGAAGTTACTTGAGGTGATGCATGCACCACATACGCTCGTGGTCGATGTGGTTTCTGGAATTATGTTCATGCATGCTGCGCAGGTTGTTTGGTTCTTGCCCGGGTTGCTGATCCTACGGGGCCACACACTCAGTCGCTCTGAGGTGTGAGAAATCGCGGCGACGTTTTGCCGACCGGTCAGGTTCGACCCCGGGGTGGCGGCTGGGCCCCACTTCGAGTCACTCGACTGGGTGGCCCGGCCAACTGCGGCTAAGACCTCGCTTGCTCGTTACTCATGTAGTTGTTGTTCTCACGTGATCTCTCAACCAGGTTTCTCACCTCTCTCGCCCCACCCTGTCCATGGATGTCTCTCCTTCATAGACTGGTGTGTGTGAGAGCTTAAGGCGGCCTCTCGCCGCTGCCTACAAGAGGCCTTTTCTCCCGCACCGAGCAGATAGCGACTCTGGTTTTTTGTTTCTGGTGATGGAGCTGCCTCAAACAGACTGACACATTCATGCGGTACACAAAGCAGCCACCACCACGAAACAGAACACTGGACACACTTGCATGAGGGGGACTTGTTCTTCGCTGTAGGGGATAGATTTACATCAAGTGCTCCTTTTCATGAGACCTTTGCTCCAGTCGGTCGCTACACTACCGCCCGGGCTCTCTTGAGCCTGGTCGCCCAGCATGACTGGGAGTTCGAGCAGATGGATGTTAACAACGCATTCCTGCATGGTCGCCTTGATGAGGAGATCTACATGGTGCAGCCCCCAGGCTTCACTAATGGCACTAACAAGGTTTGGCGGCTGCGTAAGGCACTGTACGGGCTCAAACAATCACTGCGCTGTTGGAACTTGGAGATCTCCTCCACTCTGGAGAGAGGTGGCTACCACCACAGCTCAGTCGACCCGGCACTCTTTTTGAGTGCACCTTCGTAGCCCCTCGTGGCCATTCTGGTCTACGTGGATGATCTCCTCATTGCATCACCCAGTCCAGCAGCCGTGCAGTCACTGAAGACTCTCCTCCAGTCGGTCTACAAAATGAAGGACCTGGGTCCAGCTCGTGTGTTTCTTGGCATGGAGCTCGAGAGGGACCGTCAACGCAGGACACTGCATGTGCACCAAGCTGCGTACATTCGCAGCCTGGGGGAGCGCTTCTCTTCACTGCTTGCCGAGACCCCCACAGCCTCCACACCGATGACCCCGGCAGGCCAGCGTCTGCTGAAGTCGTCTGACCCATCTCAGTTGGGCAACACTGTCGACGTTGCCGATTACCTCAGTGTGATTGGATCACAGATGTACCTCACCACTACCACCAGAGCCGATGTGGCCTTTTCGGTCAACTTCTTGGCTCAGTTCTCTCAGCAGCCTCGGCAGAAGCACCTCGAGGCTGCACTGCGCGTGGTTCGCTACGCCTTGTCTACTGCACGAGTCGGCCTGTGTTACATGTCCCAGCCCTCTGTGGTTGTTGATGGGTACACTGACAGTGACTGGGCCCATGATGCAGATGCGCGTAGTCGCAGAGGCTACATCTTCCTTGTAGGTGGCACTGCCATTTCATGGAAGAGTGGCAAACAGGGGTGCGTGGCGTGCAGCTCCAGTGAGGCTGAGTATGTTGCACTCGGCGCAGGTACGTGTGAGAGTGTTTGGCTTTCTCGCTTGTTGTAGCAGCTTCGCGTGCCCATCCGCTGCATCACTCTGCGCTGCGACAACCAGAGCACTAAGGTAATTGCAGAGCATGATGGCATGCACCACTCTCGTACCAAGCACATCAACATTGAGCATCACTTTGTGCGTGAGCGCATTGCCGCAGGAGATGTTCAAGTTGTCTGGGTCGACACGCGTCAACAGCGTGCAGACTTTCCCACCAAAGCTCTTAGCATTGGAATGTTCAAGGCTGTTGTACATGCTGTCGGCTTGTTGTGCGCTCGTGATCCACCTGGCTGATGTGATGTTTTCGTTCCACTCGTCGTGAATTCTGGTACGTTGTGTGGGCTGTTCGTCTGTGGGTCATGCGAGAGTGTTGGTGTTTGACACACACGCAAGTGACCTCTTGTCTCCACCCACTCACTCACTCACTCACTACAGGTGACTGAACACCATTGAAGCCATGGTCCAAGCAAGGCTGTTCGGGTGCAAAGCAGGAGTGATCCCTGCCATGCTCACGCCCTTCTGTGGTGGAACCATGCAATTCTCAGTGGTTGAGTGTGAGCCACTCGGTAGCTGAAACTTGAGAAATTACTTGAGGTGATGCATGCACCACATACGCTCGTGGTCGATGTGGTTTCTGGAATTATGTTCATGCATGCTGCGCAGGTTGTTTGGTTCTTGCCCGGGTTGCTGATCCTATGGGGCCACACACTCAGTCGCTCTGAGGTGTGAGAAATCGCGGCGGCGTTTTGCCGACCGGTCAGGTTCGACCCCGGGGTGGCGGCTGGGCCCCACTTCGAGTCACTCGAGTGGGTGGCCCGACCAACTGCGGCTAAGACCTCGCTTGCTCGTTACTCACGTAGTTGTTCTCACGTGATCTCTCAACCAGGTTTCTCACCTCTCTCGCCCCACCCTGTCCATGGATGTCTCTCCTTCCTAGACTGGTGTGTGTGAGAGCTTAAGGCGGCCTCTTGCCGCTGCCTACAAGAGGCCTTTTCTCCCACACAGAGCAGATAGCGACTCTGGTTTTTTGTTTCTGGTGATGGAGCTGCCCCTTTCCTTTAGGATACTGGTCATTGCCAAAAGATGAGCTGTTGTTGCTCTTCAATTCAAGCGTGAGATATGACCGCTTCTGAATCCTAAGCCAACCTGGACAGGCGGTTGTTGTCTTTAGAAACAACCAACTCGCGGACGCAAGGTGAAGTATTTGCACACGAAAAATGAAGGTGCAAAATAGGCCACTGTGTACTGTTGGCTATTTTGACAATTGCTGACGTGCTTGTGTATTTCGGAATCGTGCACTGGCCATGATCCAAACAGCAAATGAAACCAAACCTTCATGGTCGACAAAAGAAGGGCCTTTGAGGGCTTTTGGTAGGGTGTCACAGCCTTTATGATCCACAATGCACTACGACCAATGTGATAGAGCGAGGGCAAGTCACCTTAGGGGCGAGCAGCATCTGTCATGCTACTGAGAAGATTACATGTGGAGCTTTCATGGTGAAGGAGGCATACACTTGAAGCCTGTGGGTCCCACACCGGGCTTAATCCCTTTAGGCACGCACACACCCTTGCCGCTGCACTGCTGCCGCGGCGTGCCCGTGCCGCAGAACGCGGCGCACTGCGCCTTCGGCCGCTGCTGCTCGACGGAAGCGCACGAGGAAAAGTTTTTGGGGTAGGTCAGGCAGTTCCCTCCAGTGGAGAAGGCAAACGTGCACGCGCCGTCGACGCACTCGTCGCACACGCGTTTGCCGTTGGAGCGGAAGACGATGGGCTCGCCGTAGAAGTAGTTGCCGGAGACGTCGAGGGAGCCGATGCGGCGGGGCACGATGCGCGGAATGCGGCCCGTGAAGAGATTGTTGGATAGTGTGCTGCACTTGCTCGAATGACAAGTGAAAGGGCGAAAACAGAAAAAAGGAAAGAGGGACATTTGAGAGGAGGCCAGAGCAGAGGATGCGGAGGGGGGGCTATGGGGAGCGTGTCACAGAATGGATGCGGAAGTTGAGCATGAAGCTTTGTGGGAGTGCAGAGGGATGACAAGCAAATAAGGGGGAGTGGTGCTGCGGGAGTGGGGGTGGGAAGAAGGGAGGGAGGGCAGGAAGGGGGAAGGAAGAGGGAAAGGGGAAGGAAGAGGCAAGGGGGAAGGAACAGGCAAGGGGTAAGGAAGAGGGAAGGGGGAAGGAAGAGGCAAGGGGGAAGTGAGGACGGGAGTTCAAGAACAAGGTCTCCCTGCATCCAAATTTGCATTCCCAACCACTCCCTTTGGTCTCGCGTCTGCATGACTTCTGGACATAGCGTGGCAGGCAGAAGGGCTAGAGGGACGGACGCACAATTGGTCGAGCTTCTGGAGATTTCCAATGTTGGTGGGAAGCGTTCCGCTCAAATAGTTGTTCTCCAATAATCTGCAGTAACAATCATGGAGGGAGCACGGCAGACGCAGGAGATGACGACGAAAGATATGGTCCTCGTAGAGAGTTTGTCCGCGTGAAGACCTGTCACGGAGTGATCCCCACTCGGCAATCTGAAGCATTTGTTTCCGATCAAATTTCACCACTTTCAGAGTGAGGGTGTCGGTGGCAGACGTGTGCATCAGTTTTTTGTTCAGAGAATTTGTTCAGAGGGTACTGCGTGATCAAAGGCAATGCATCTAAGGAAAGTGAGAAGTGCTTCGGAAAGCAGTGAGGAATACTCTTTAGAGAGAGGAGAACGTAGAGGATCATCAGCTTGCAGGGCACGTGCCATGGCTAACTGTAGATATGGGATTTTCCTGGCCATGGCTTGTACCCCTCCCCCTCACTCCACAGCATCCTCTTTCCTTGGGTGAGTTTTCACGCCATTCCCAGGAGAAGGTGCACTTACAGGGTTCGCAGTTTGGTGAGCTGAAAGATGGGCTTTGGAACAATGCCCTGCAGTCCGTTCTCGTTCAGAGACCTGCGTACCGTGGGAAAAGAAAGGGGGGGGGAGGGGG
>SZWC01009287.1:82839-107941 GCA_023375785.1 Penium margaritaceum | reverse complement strand
CCCTCTAGCTTGAGGTCGGAATCTCCACCGTTGACACCCACTGTGACCAGCTTGTCACCAATCCCCTCAGCTGCCTCAACCTTGCCGTTGGCGACCCTGAAGTTCTTGTTACATGGAGCAAGAGAGATAAAGTCTCTCTTCTCGTAAGTGGTGTGCTCGTTTGTGCCCGAGTCAAGGCCATAGGCTCCTGGCCTGAGTATCGCCCTCCCTTTGTTGGAGGCACACTCAGCCATCAAGCTTGTGGGATCCTTCCCACCATTTCCCCCTCGCCAGTCATCCCCGTCTCCTCCCTCTTTCTTGGGTGCACGGCACTCTCGAGCCCAGTGTCCAGCCTTGCCACAGTTATGGCAGTTTCCTTGGCGCTTTGTACCCCTTCCACTGTTGCTAGTGCTGTTGTTTCCCCTGAACCCAGAGGAGGAGGTATTGCGGAAGGTGCCACTGCTCCGTGA
Source organism: Penium margaritaceum (assembly GCA_023375785.1). Classification (NCBI taxonomy): domain Eukaryota; kingdom Viridiplantae; phylum Streptophyta; class Zygnematophyceae; order Desmidiales; family Peniaceae; genus Penium; species Penium margaritaceum. The sequence continues at coordinate 107,492 of SZWC01009287.1, read as the reverse complement.
GGCAAAGGCAGCCATGTTTGCTTCACTGCTGCTACGACGCATGGCTTCATTCCGCACATACTCAGAGACGGTGGTGTAGGAAACTAGATCTTCAGTCCACCCTCCAATCACCGTTATCATGGGGCCCCAACTTTCCGGCAGCGTCATCAGAAAAATCATAGCCTGCATGTCCGATTTCAGGTCCCACCCCATGCCCGTGGCTTGTTGCAAGAGTGTCTCAAACTTCTGCATAAAGGCGGAGACATCCTCCCCTTCACCAAGCCTCACGCTGATGAGATTTTGTAAAATGAAGAGACGGTTGGCAAGTGAGGAGGACTGAAATACCTTGCCGAGTTTGGCGTATGCCGCGGCTGCCACTGTACAACCGCTGATGTGTGAAAGGACTGAGGGTTGTATGGAGGACACAAGAATGGCGAGAGCCTTCTTGTTGAGCTTGACCCATGCCACAAGGTCAACACCCTCCTCCTTTGGTGCTGGGATAGTTCCATCAAAGTATCCTAGCAAATCTCTGTCATCCATGATGATCTCAAACTGCCACTTCCAGAGTGCAAACCCCTCTCCATCAAATTTGAGGATGGGCGAATGATTCCCTGGTTCCCCTGTCCCTGCCATCCCTACAACTACAACTGCTACAGCTGCTGCACCTGTTGTTGATGCCGATGAACCTGTGTTTGAGGCCGTTGTAGGCTGTTGGTGAGAAGAGGAAACTGCTTCCCCTGTTCACGTTGGCTGTTGCAAGCAGATGTAGGCTGATGTAGGCTGATGTAGGCTGATGTCAGCTCCCAAGGTAGAAAGGTGCAGATGTGTTGCATTCCCCTCCTGCTGATGTTGCCCTGCAAACAGAGAAGTTGGGTGAGAGCGAAGGCGCTCTCACTGCTTGTGACCTTAGCGGTTGCGTGCGTGAAACTTCCCTAACCAGAGGAGTGGGCCCATAACCCTTTGTTAGCTACTGAGCTAACCACCTCCGGCAGAGAAGCCGCGAAACCGAAAAGCTCACAAAGGTTCTTACACCTTCTTCCTTTGCAGGTATGTGTCATGCACCCCAAACTTAATCAGGCATACACTTCACCTTCAAGAGTACTAACGCCTTAGCATTACATCTCAAGAAGAGCTCAAGTCGTCAATACGCAAGAGAGCATCAAGCAAGGGTTGATTGATCAGCATGCAAGACAAGTCCTTTTATAGCTGTCTGTCCAGTCCTAGAACTCAAAAGCACATTCCTGGGAAGTGGCCTGAACCAGCCACGTCACCAATAGACTTGCACTGTGGGCTTGACACATAAGCATCCTAGTGTCAAGGTGACAGACCAACCATGTAGCNATACACTTCACCTTCAAGAGTACTAACGCCTTAGCATTACATCTCAAGAAGAGCTCAAGTCGTCAATACGCAAGAGAGCATCAAGCAAGGGTTGATTGATCAGCATGCAAGACAAGTCCTTTTATAGCTGTCTGTCCAGTCCTAGAACTCAAAAGCACATTCCTGGGAAGTGGCCTGAACCAGCCACGTCACCAATAGACTTGCACTGTGGGCTTGACACATAAGCATCCTAGTGTCAAGGTGACAGACCAACCATGTAGCGTCCAAGAAGCTACGGACTTTCTTTCTTGGAAGCTTCCACAGCAAACAAGATATGCATGGGGCCAGGATCGATCTCATGACCTCTCACTTGGCCAAATCAACAAAATGGCCAAGGTAACCACTCACCCACATGGTGTACTCACAGGTCATATCTCACAAGAGACAGAGCATAGTTGAGTCACACTACAACGGATCTAGGGGTCATACCTCCACAAGGGGCAGAGCATTCCCGATCCGTCCTACAACACTGAACAAGGGGCAAAAACATTCAACAGGTTCCAAGGTCTCACCTCAAATCGCTTGTTTACCTTCCTTGGCATCTCTCCACGGCCAAAGGCATGGCGCTTTTAGGACCCTGCTCTCCATCGCATTGTCAAGTCTCAAGATGCTCTCTTCTTCCAGGCTCTCACCTATCATGAAATGTCCAACATTCTGTTGCTCACTGCCGATCATGTTCCTACCTGTGTGGCTTCTCGATGGATGGAGGAGTCTAGTCCTGCGGATGGGTCCTTTTGGGCCTCCTTTCCTGCAGTCCGGTGTCCGGCTGCTGACGATCCGGCCATCGTGGCTGTGGGTCCAGTAGCCTCATCAGTCCCCTGTAGCACACGTGACCCTGTGCTAGTGTCAAACCCCACTGGCCCACCTGATCCCGTACCTGTGTTGGTCCCTTCTGATACACCTGATTCCATGCTAGTGTCGGCCCCCTCTGGCACACCTGATCCTGTAGGAGCGTCAGTCCCCTCTGGCACACCTGATCCCATATGAGCGGCAGTCCCCTCTGGCACACCTGATTCTATGCCAGTGTCAGTCCCCTCTGGCATAATTGATTCTGCACCATGGACTCTCTAGTCACACCCACTCCCGTGCATGCACCTTTTCCCCCTACAGTTATGGCCCAACAGCCTTCTTCATAGCCTGAGGTGAGCACCTCAGCTTCGGGCTCCTCCCGCGAGCCTGGTGGTTGTCTCTGACCACTGGCCTCTAAGGCTCTGTGGACTTCTGACTCAATGCCTTAACACTCGACTCGTAGTGTTGAGTGTGACGAGCCTCGTACAAATACTCTTGGCCTAAGTGTCCAGACAGACTACACTGAGGTGCATCCAACATGTCCTTTCAGCCACGAGTTGGTCTCCCATGAGTTCTCGGTTGCTTGCGATGAATGCCGCAGCTGATTTGGTTGTCATCAGACCGAGTCCGGAGGCGTGCATTTTGGCAACCTGGAGTTCTCCCTCGATGACGCCTGATCCAAGCACATTGAAGGAGGAACTTTTGGCTGACGATGTAGAGCAGTGGTGTGCTGCTTGTAAGGATGAGTTGAGAGCCATTCGTGAGCACGGTGTCTCTGAGCTTGTCAACCTCCCGCCTGGGCAGAAGGATGTACAGGCCAAGTGGGTCTTTCGCAAGAAGGTTAAGCCTGACGGCACACTAGATCGATACAAATTCCGCTTTACGACCAAGGGGTTCTCACATATTAAGGGTGTGGATTTCACTGATACGTTTACACCCATTGGCCGAATGACTACTACTCGCACCCTGTTCAGGGTTGTTGCTTACTATGACTAGGAGCTACACTAGATGGATGTGAACATTGCATTCCTCCATAGTTGTCTAGAGGAGGAGATCTTGATGGTCCATCCACTAGGCTTTGAGGTCAGTGAAAAGGCCTTTTACGGACTGAAGGCACTTACCGAAGGCCTTTTACGGACTGAATTAGTCACCTTGGTGTTGGAACCTATAGATTACTGGCACACTGACACGTGCCGGGTACAAGCAGAGTGCCGCCGGCCCATCCCTATTTTTGAGAGGTACCGCTGAGAGGGTCACTGCCATCCTGGACTATGTGGATGACCTCCTGATTGCGTCCCCTTTGATGGAGGCCATGAAGGAGGCCAAGGTAGTCCTTCAGAGTGCCTAGAGGATGAAAGACCTTGGTCTTACAGGTGTATTTCTCTGGATGGATATCGTACGTGATCGTCAGCGGAGGACACTCTTATTGCATCACCTACGTTACACTTGCATTTTGGGGAAGCAGTTTGCTGACCTCCTTGGTGCATTTCCCATAGCCTCCACCCCCATCACATCTGACGGGCAGGATGCTCTGAAGGTAGATGATCCAGCAGAGCTGCGGGAGACAGTGGATATGAACCTATAGTTTTACATCGTTGGCTCTCTGATGTACTTAGCCACTACCACACCACCCAAAAACGCCTTTGCCATCAACCTCCTTGCACAATTATTGTAGTTTCCTCAAGCGAGAGCCCTTCACGCGGTTGTTCGAGTGGTATGGTGCGTGGTTTCCACGCTCTACCTCGGACTCTGCTTTTGATGGTAGTGTTCGGTGGTAGTCGAAGGTTACACAAACAGTGATTGGGCATGGAGCCCTCATGGGCGCAGTTAGACAGGCCACGTGTTTGTGGTGGAAGGCATCGCTGTGTCATGGCATTGTGGCAAGCAAGGTTGTATTGCATGTAGCTCATCAGAGGCTGAGTATGTTGCACTGGGAGTTGGAGTCACTGAGGCAGAGTGTCTGCAACGTCTGTTTTGTGAGTTGTTACAATCTGTGTCTTGCGTAGTTCTGTGGTGTGATAACCAAAATGCTCTTTCCATTGCACAGAACTCTGGTGTGTTTCATGCCGCAAGAAGCACGTTGCTTTTGAGCATCATTCTACGTGTGATATTGTGGAGCCACAGGTGATCCCCGTCATCGGGGTCCGCACGGACATGCAGCGCGCTGATTTCCTGACAAAGGCACTGGCGCGTGAAAATTTCATGGTGGCCATTTGTTATGTTGGACTTCGCCCCTTCCCTAAGAGTGGCTGAGAGTGGGGTGTGTGAGCATGGACCATTGAGCATCTCATTGCACACTTGTGTCAGCTCTCCATGCGTATGAATATGTGTACCATCGGGTCATGGGGGAGTGTTGTGATGTGAGTCGTCCCCGTGTGTTTTTACAGCTTACCGTGACCACTCGTCCGTGTCCATGCTCGTGCACATCCTTGATGCGCCAGAGCACTGACGCATGGTGGTTCCACCTATGAGCAGCTGCCAGACAATTGCCACAATGTCCCGGGTGCTTGCTGGGGTGCTCTATAGTTTTCTGCTGTCGCTATAGTTTTTTGGTGGACTGGCTCTTGATCCCTATTTGCATGTTTTGTATTGTCTGTCCACAGATGCCAGACTTGTGCGTGTGACCAGTCGTAGCGTCCGGCTCGAGATTTTTCATCTCTAGGTTCATACGGTGCTGCGTTTGGATGCCTGTGCATGGAGTTACGGCGAAAACAATGGTTTTGGGCCGGATTTAGGACAAAGTGACATTGCCGCATGCGTAACCCGCCGTGCATCGCGGCAGGTATGTATGCTATGTGTTTGTCAGTTGTCATTACTCTCTGCATTTCTAAGCTATTGGAGCTTATGAGACGTAGCACATCTCCCTAGCCTAACCCTTGTTGTTTCTTTCACCCGCTTTCTTGCTAGTGCGCTAGCTGACTGGACAGTGTTGCCACGTCAGCAGCAGCAAGGCTAGGAAGCTTCCTGGCAGTTTCTTGCTAGTGCGCTAGCTGACTGGACAGTGTTGCCACGTCAGCAGCAGCAAGGCTAGAAAGCCTGCCACAATGATTTCACAAAGGGCCAAATAACCTTTCTACCCAATCCGCGAGGGGGTCAGGAACGCCCTAGCCAGCGAACAAAAAATATTGATGCCCTGTCCAGCAACTTAAAAAATAGGACTCCCATGCCCACTCTCTTCACCATGCTCGATCAGCGGCATGCGCCGATGATCGAGCGAAGCAAGGTGGGGCATGTCCACCCCCTTCGCGATTCTCGCTCTCACGCGAGAATCACGATCGATCGATGACCTGTTTTTTTTTTTTTCCCGACACGCAACCCCCTGCTTTGATTTAGGCTTTTGTATGTTTTGTATGTTTTATGTTTTGCACGGGCGGAGCCCGCGCAAAACATAAAACCCTACATCAAACCAGGGGGTTGCGTGCCGAAAAAAAAAAAAAACAGACAGGTCATCGCTCGATCACGATCGAGCGAAAACGTCCGTTTTTTAAATCCAGCGGAATCTCTCCTTTTTTTTCCCTCACACGCAAAACCTTCCAGCTTTAGCATTCAAATCGTAATCAAACCACACCCATCATTACATTAGGGGTTTAGGGTTTTATTTTTGTGCGGGCACCCGCTGGGCCCCTCGGTAGCGGGGCCCAGCAGGTTCCCTTTCAACGCATGGGGAGTCTCGGACTCCCCATGCGAACCATACGCAAATCCCCACCACAAACATTCACAAACCCCTCGAATCAGGGGTTTGTGAATGTTCAGAGATATTGATGATGTCAGCATGTCGGTGTTGCATCGCATGCAGCGTCGGCATGATGCAATTTCTCGTTGTTCGTGGGTAAAACGTTAACATTCTCAGGTCACTGGGTGGGGGAGTCTTATTCTTCTGAACGCCGGGTAGAGTAGTTTTATTCTTCCGAACGCCGGGCGGGGCATACACACAATCGAATTTTGTGGGTAATCCCTACATGTACCCTTTCACAAATGCAATAAATTGGCTGGCATGTTCCACGACCAAAGTTTGGGTGCTAAACCAAAAAGAACCCATGGGCAGGCAAATGTTTTTTACCTTTGCCTCATCCCAAAACCTGTCCAAGGAGGAATTCAAGCTCCGTGGTGCAGTTGTGCTATAAAAGTTTTACTGTTCCTTCCAAAAAAGAGAATAAGGCCAGTACCTTGACAAGTGAAGCAGTGGCATGTGAACTTCTGAAAACACACATCTTTTCACCAAGGTGTTGATTCTAAGACTTCAAACAGTAAGGAATGAATTATGGACCATTCAGGAATTAGGAGCACCCGGATTTCAAGCAGCAAAAATTGAACGAAGCCCATTCGAATCCTCACAGTGGCAATGCATTCCATCTTACAATGCATGTGAAAGCATTTTCTCACTCTAAGTTGAGTACGGAAATCCATGGTCCATGATTCTTGGACGTTATCAATGTCCATCCATAGATTACACTAGGAAAGAGATTTATCCATGCAGAAATCAACGTTCCTAGCTGTTGTGATTGACCTTGGTGAGGTCAACAAGTGCTTGCGCACGGCCGGGAACCATTGACTGAGCCAAACTCATGTGAGGAAAAAATCGAGTCCTATCCTAGAGGCAATGTGTTTGACTTTTTTTTACCATAATGTAACTAGTTTGACACAAGGCACAAGGCTTTTGTTTTCCATGCCAAAAATGGCTCATAACTAATTTCAGTGCAAATATAGGAGGTTCTACGGTAGCTTTGAAAGGTGCAGTGAACCATGATGAATTGGGCAAGGAAGAGCCCTCCTCCGCTTCCTTTGCAGGGTGGAGATTCATTCAACTCAAACTTTTATGTTGGCATATCTTGAGCTTGTTACGGCCTTTCAAAGTCAAGTCTCAGTGGCTGCATTAAAATCTTTTTTTTTAATCTTAGGCAGCAGCTTCCGAGGTTGTCTGTTAGGAATTGTTACCACAATACTCAGGTGTATTTTGATTTGGCTTGAATAGCTAGATTCCCTCAACATCTGGAGGGATTTGTCTTGGTCTTTGGTGCATAGTAGGCTGCGCCATATAGCATTTGACGGATGTTTAGCTCAAATTTGACTGCATGATGGCCAGCTGAAAAACTAATTCGCCATTTATTTGCCAAATGATGGCATCGATTCCCAACCAGGTGGGTCAATAAGAAAACGGAATGATCCATTGCGGGAATTGTGGCTTTCTATGGCTGAGCATTAAACACAATAAAGGTCATGATTTGTGGTTATTCCCGCTAAGACTTGAGGGGTAGAAACCGATGACAACTATACATGTTATCTATAAAAATTACAAAGGTAGCATTCTTTTTGTGACTTGTGTTATCAGTGATTAATTGATGAAGAACCACTATGCCTGTTACGATGAGCAGAACATAGATGGTGAACTGGTAGAAGTCACGGAGTAAACGATGATATGGGAACATGGGTCACTTGAGCAGTTTATAATCAGTAGAAGGCATACTTCACTGACAAGTGTGAAAACTGTCAAGTGTATACACACAAGTTTGGAAATAAGAATGAGGCATACTTGACGCCTTGGGAGTTCAAGGCTAGCAATGCGTACAAAACCGTGGCTTAATTCACTCCTTCAAGATGCTCCAATGATAGCTCAGGGGGTTTGAAGAATGTCGCGGTACATAATTATACAATTTTAATGCCATTAAGAAGTTGACCAAATAATTTTGATGCGTCCATGCAAATTGTGACAGCTTTAATTTTCTAAAAAGTGGTTGTAAGTATCTTCTGGAATAGAACCCTACATGTCGAGACGCTTGGCAAAAATTCCCACGACCTGTTGGCATGAAAACCCAAAAGGGTGCAATATAAACCATCCTGTCACCAATGACTGAAAATTACCCCATCTGCCCAACTTTCGCGGCTAATGCTAGGCAAGTAACAAGCCAAAAGAAAATCTATGATAAGGCAACTTCTCATGCATAGCCAATGCATGACACAGACCTCATCCACAAGTATCATAAACCTTTCAGTTGAAGGGTTTGTGATACAAGGAAGGGCTTACTTAGGATGTTTTAGACTTTTGAGACTCCCCATTTGCTGAGAGGAGACTTGCCAGGTGCCCATGCAGAAATAAAACACCAGATTCCAGGTTGTTTTGGTTTGATACTCCAGGCAGAGCGTTAATCTTGAAATCTGTGTGTTATGTTATGCTCATGGCTGCAATTCCGGGGTCCCCCTCACGATCAAGCGAATCTGGCCGATTGATGATCAGCAAAAAAATTCACTGACTGAACAATAAGTGACTTTTGTTCTCCTTGCCATTTTTTGACCAAACAGCCATCAATCAACGGCTGGCCAGTCAATCAATCTGCGACTTTCATAGCTGACCAATGATCGGCTGAATGGTCATGTCCTTTTTTTTTTTACTTGGCAGGCGACGCATGTCGCAATCCAGCATGGAAATAGCTTGGGCATGTGGACTAGTTTTGGGCCAGTTTTGGGTAGATGGGATTCAAACGTTGTGCTTTATAGGTATCTGAGCTATTCTCCAAAATCCAAAAAGTCCCCACGTGGTGGAGCCTCTATGTAATGATAGAAATATTCGTGGACGGAATGGAGGGACTCGTGTACACCTGAGATGTAACACTCCCCCCCCCCCCTCCCCCCTTTATTCACAACCTCCCAATGCGTTGAGACGTATGCGCTTTTTGATAAACTAATAATCTTTCTCATGGTAAATATGTCTCAGGTTTTTTTAGGGCTCCGAGCTGTTGTGTGATGCATCGTATTTCTGCCACTTGACAAGATACTTTATGAGTTTTTCATCTGTGTCTAAGGATGTCTTCAACTTTGTACTCCATGTCCTCGTCCATTTCTTTGGTTACAAATAGGGACACCTCCGGGCCATGGAAATACTCATTAGGGTCCATGTAGAGTTAGATCTGATATGAAAAGCCAGGTAGATGGCCATGCTTTTGGGCAAGTGCAGCTGGACAACGCCAGGTGTCCGTAATAATTCGATGGCAAATGGGCCCAGCCACTTGGATTTTAGTTACGTGCAGTCTTGGGTTTGCAGAGTTGAGGAGGATGTGATCATGTCCTTCTGATGCTTGTCGGTTACTCTCTTAACCTCCATTAGTATCTTCGCCAGCATTTGACATGTCACATCCCATGTTTTGTGCAAGTCTCTGAGTTGTTGGATTTGGAGTCCTTGGGGTTGTTGTTGGAGTTGTTGTTCGAGTGTCTGATTGATTCACTCCGTCTACCCACTAGACCGAGGGTTAACTGCCCTTCATAGCTGAATCTCATTACATAAGTGATTAATCAGATCCTTTCAACACGTGATGGTGAACCTCCTACCTCGGTCGCTATTGATGGAGGAGGGGACATCATGTAGTCAAGCAACATTATTGAGGGATAGGATCGCTGTTCACTTGAATATGACTGTCTTCCTTGTCAAAATGAAGCACGACATTTCGGAAAATCTGAAACCACTGCCAGCATTGCATAAAATCCTTTCACTCAGATGGGTAACGTTCTCACGAAGTCCATGGAGATGCCCAGCCATGGCTCTTTCAGCACTGGTAGCAGTCGAAGCAAATTCAATGATTTGGTCAATCTTGAGCTATGGTTTTCGGATACGTCCCATGATTTGCAATAGTTTGTGATGCCAATTTGCATCTTGTCTCACCAGTAGTATTTCATGAGTTTCTTGAGCATCTTTCCTCGTTGAAGAGTCAAGAGAGTCCACTTGGACCGGTGTCATGGTACTCCTCTACTAGCACACTCCAGCATTCTTTGCTCACTGGTATGACGACACAGCAAGTGAATTACCATCTTCGATATGGAACATCAAACCAGAATTTAGTCTTTTTCATAGCCACCAAACTGTTTGTAACTGCTAAAATATATGACTCGACGTATGGGTCTTGCTCAATATCTAGTACGTTGGTCCCAGCCATTGAGTTTGATTACCAAATTGCAATTTGTTGATTTTTTTTCCATGATGGAACTTGATGTTGCAGCCTAAGTTGGACTCAAGGAATTTCATTCATTGAGGTTTTCGACGGCTCAGATTTGGCTGAGCCTTCAGATGTTTCAAGGCTGTGTGGAGGGTGCAGACGATACATCATCAGTATTGCACTAGCAGCACTAGCACCTCTAGCACTTCTGTTTTATGCACCGCAGACTTCAGACCATGTAGCTTTGGGAACATGTGCATGGCCGATTGTTTTAACGTGTTGATGTCTTGTACAGCTCTAATTACTTGATCGGATGTGTTGGTGGACATGATGTAGTCCACCATGGGATCTGCCAAGGCTGGAACCAAGCTCAGAGAATTTCTAAAACATGTGTACTCTTCTTGTTCGTTCTCCCCTAGTTCCACTGGGTAGTTTTCCAAGTGAGATTGGAAAGAGGTGACTCGAGCATAATCATGTATGAACTGATGGTAGTAGTTGTATAATCCCCAAAACACATGGATGTCTGGAACACTTGAGAGTGTCGGCCAGTCAGCGACTGCAGCCACTTTTTTTGGTCCATCGTGATCTGTCCGTCGTTGATGATGTGTTCCAGATGTGTTCCAGACACATGGATGTCTGGAAAACTTGATTGTACTTTGACCAAGTGGTACTTCAAGAGTTTTTTTTCCAAAAGCTTCTCTCTCTGTAAGAATTCAACAACAATTTGGACCTGTCCATTATGCTTCTCCGGCGTGTGGCTAAATGTCATGAATGTAGACAATGATATGTCATTGAGATATGGCCATATGTTATTGTTCATTTTTTCCAGAAACTTCACTTTGTAGTGAGTCCAAAAACATAACCTAGAGATCAGCGTGCTCAATTTGAGTATGGAACACTGCCTTTGCAACATCCTTGTCAGATATATAAATCTGATGATATCCGCTACACGTGTCAATTCTGATGAAAATACTCGCTCCTCGGTGTGGGTTTTGAAGGCAGTCCGCTCCTAAGAGAGGTGAGCAGTTTTCCATGGTAAATTCATCCACCTCTCGGTATTCCTCACACATCCAAATTTCACCAGTGTTTTTTTTTTTTTTAAATATCCAAAGAGGTGTATGTTGATGTGGATGGGTGGATAAACCCTTGCCTCCGTATTTCGTCTAGCAAATGTTTCAAATCCAATTAGCTTGTGGTCGCTCATCCGAGATTTTGGGCCTACTGACTACCTTCCAGTTGGTTTCATGGTCAATGCTATGCTGCAGAAGTAGATCCCCAAGTAGTTTGACCGGATAAAGAAAACCCAATTAGTGGTACGAAATCCTCAGACACAGCTGGAAACCTCACCTGTCTTAAGCCAGATGAGGCTCTTGAATCTTTTGTGTTAGCAGCCAGATCTCTTCCTCGTAGAATGGTTCTACACGTAGTAGCCAAGCATGAGCTCCTTGTCACAAGCATCACTTCACCACATCTAGGAATTTTGGTGTTGTACATTGTCGGGTAGTGATCACTGTAACGTCCTCTGTTGCTTGATCAGAGGCAAGTTCTGCCTTTCATGATTAATGCGAACACATACTGCAATACTGGTCTAGTCCACTCGTGCATTGTGATGGTGTAGGAAATCTTGCCCAATGATGATATTTTGGTTGTTCATTGGAAAATTGCTCTAATCGATTACACCCAGTTTGCATTGATGGAGGTTTACAAAGTCCATGGAATTAGAGTTGCCAACAACAAATCATTTTCTCCTCCAAAAATCCCTGGTTTGTTCTTCAAACCCAAATTCCAAATGATTTATTTGGTGATAAAGCAGTAGGATCCCCCCAATCAAGTAAATCCTGTAAACATTTTGTGACTTTTGTAACCCCTCAGTTGCACCTCTAGCATGTATTGTGAGTTGGTCGTCCTGGTATCCCTCGTTGAACTTCGCAATCTTAGGAACCCTTGTCTGTGGCACAGTGAGCCGTTCAGATGGGCGATTGGTCGGTGTGTATTATTTCAAACCGGATAGGTGTTTCTCCATCTACTCATATCTGCCACGGCGCACAGTGGGCGTCGCACACGGCGGTGTTAGTTTGTCCTGGAACCAACCAAAAACCATCTTTTTGGTCATAACTCTGAGCACAGACATCCAAATGCAACATCATCTGAACCTAGAGATGCAGAACCTTGAGTTGGATGCTATGACTGGTCACACATACAAGGCCAGCACCAACAAGAGGACACAACATGAAAAACATGTAAATTCGGCTCAAGATCCAGTCCACCGAGAAAACTCTACCAGCACACGAGCAAGCACCTTGGACGTTGTGGCAGCTTTCTGGAAGCTGCTGGCAGGTAGGGTCACAACACGTCAGTGCTCCAATGCCACCTGGCTCCGGATCAGGGATGTGTACGAGCATGGACATGGCCGAGTGATCACAGTAAGCTGTACAGAAGGTGGGGTCGACTCACATCACAGCAATTATAACTCAACCTCCGACCCAAATTCCAACCCAACTTCCAACCGAATCTCCAACCCAGCTTCCAACCATGCGGGAATAAGAGGACCTCCTGTAGTGAGGGCACAACGTGACCAACGGCACTTGAAACGGTAGGGAGACAGCAAAGATATGATTGAAGGAGAATATTCTGAGGATGAAGTGAAAACATACCCGGAACTTAAGTGTGGGGACATGCTCTCGCCCACATGCGCACGTGGAAGTCCAGCCAACAACTGGATACGATGCTTCGCTTGTCTGGACAAGAAGAAATTCTGCTGCCTCAAGCACTTGGACTGAAGTGCATGGTTTGTTGCATCCAGGCAGCATTTGAACAACAATGGCTGCTCAACTGTCAGAATGCAAACTTCCACTTAAGAAGTACCAGCTAGAAGTGTGTAACAACTGAGTTAATAGCAAGAATGAGGTGTGGTATGAGACCCATCCCACACTAACCTAGGCCCTAACCTCTGTGAGGCTTGTTAGTCAGTCTACCAACCAATAAGGGAAATCCACTATTTTCTGGCCTATGGGGTTTTCTCTTTGAGCCCTGCCAGACAAATGACTTCCCCAAACCCGGGCATCATCCGTTTTCCTTGAAAACTGGACCATACCAAAACATGCACACTGTGAATGCAGTTGTACAGCGAGAATCAGTTAGAAAAATCACGGAGCAAAGTTATGGCTACATGAACCTAGGAAAAATCAATGCTACTCTGAATAACTGGCTATGACTGCCAGTGGAGTCTCGCACTTGAAGCAGTGTGCAGCCAACCCCATCGCGAGCAGCCACCATTACTCATGAAAAGATGGAGCTTAAACTGATGATGTGCTAGTCTAGAAAAGACTATTTTCTTTTGCCTCACACACTTGGACTGAAGTGTGTGGCCTGCTGCGCTAGACTTAGCATTGTCTGCTAAGCTTTGAGAGGGGAAGAATCGCTCGAGAAATTTAGTGTCAGAACTGCAGTTGGAAGTGAGTAATGACTGAGTCACCTCTGTGAGGCTTGTTACTCTGCCTGCAAGCCAATAAGGAAAATGCACTATTTTTTGGCCTGTGGAATTTTCTTGGTGAGCTCTGCTAGAGGGCCGACGGCCCTAAAACCGGGCATCGTCCATTTTTCCTGAAAACCGGACCATACTAAAATATGCATGCTGTAAATGCATCCCCTGAGTCACAACCAGCTAAAAACCTCTCACAGAGGATTTATGACTACCTGAACCCAGGCAGACTCCTTGCAACTTAAAACAGCTGTCCATGTCTGTCGGTGACATGAGTGACGGTGGCTGCTGCCCATGGAGCGGGTTGCGCACTACTACCAAGTGGGAGCATCCACATGAGGAGACGGAAACCACGCATCTCACCTAGTGTGATTTCCCCTCCATTTCTCAGAGTCTGCCATCGTCAATGTCTACTGAATCAGTCATATGTACAAGCATGTACACCAGCCAAGAGGTCACAGCACAGATCACTGAGATAGTACACACAGAAAGCACAACACTCCAACATGACCCATGAGTGCTAGTGTACATACACGTACAGAGGTCATACATCCACAGTACACAACACAAGCTACGCTCCTCCATGCTCTCATGCCCCCGTGCTCAAGCAGGTCCACACAAATTTGAGGATGAGCACACGAAGAGTGAAGGTGTATTTGAGCCAACACAGGATGAAGGAAGACAGTACACTCACGGATGCAGACCAACCAAATCAGCAACTTTTACTTAGAATATCCATCTATGACTGTCAGTGACATGAGTGACAGTGGCTGCTTCTGATTGATCGAGCCGCACACTGCTACCAAGTGGGAGACTCCACAGGAGGTGATGGAATCCAAGTCTCTCAAAACGGTCTGATGTTCCCTCCGTCGCTCAGCGCCTGTCGTCGTCACCATCCGCCGAGTCCTTCATGTGCATGAGCATGTACACCAGCCGGAACGTCACAGCACAGACAAGTGAGACGGTGAACACACAAATCACAACAGATGGGAACCAAGTCTGTCTCAACGGTGCAACATCCCCTCCATCGCTCAGTGCCCGCCATCGTCAACATCCGCCAAGTCAGTTGTCTGCACAAGCATGTACACCAACTGAGAGGTCATAGAACATATTAGTGAGATAGTGCACATGACAAAAAAAAAAAAAAAACTTCCATGACCCATGGGCACCAATGTACATGCACGTGTAAGGGTCGTGCATCCATAGGACACACCATAAGTCATGTTGGTAATGGGACATAAAACACGCAAGTGACCTCTTCAATCTTTCTCCACTCATAGTATCTCTGGAGGTGACTAATCTAATGTGAAGCTCTCGGGTGGAACATCGGCGCACATCCCATGAATCTTGCAGTACGCGCATCTCAGCCGAGTGCAAATGTGGTTCCTGCAGCATAAAAGTCTACAGAGCAAAGTTGCAATTGTTGCACAAATTTGCTTGGTTGATTCTTAGCAAAACATCGAGCAACATGTGATAGAAGAGCATGCACCCACATACGCTCATGGTCGATGTGGTTGACTGTTTTTTAGTCGTGCATGCTTAGACAGGATTGCTGTGTGGTGATGATGGGATGCAGATCCTACAGGAACACACAACCGGTTTATTCCGGAGTGTAAGGAACCACTGACGCCACGTCTGCCGACAGGTCCAGTTTGATCCCGAGATGGCATTTGGGCCCCACATTGATTTCCTTGCATGGGTGGCCCTGTTGGAAACTGTGTTGGAGTTCGGATTGAAATGTGGGATTGAAGCTATGTTAGATGTTGGTTTGAATGTTAGGTTAGAGGTTGGGGTGGAATCTGGGTCAGATGCTAGGTTTGAAGTTGGGGTGAAGTTTGGATTGGAGGTTGGGTTGGTAGTCATGTAGGAAGCTGGGTTGAAATTTGGGATGGAAGTTGAGTTGGAAGTTGAATCATGATTTGTGTTGCAAGTTGGACTCGGAAAAATGGACTGGGATTTGGGTTGGAAGTCAGGTTGAGAGTTGAGTAGTAAGTTGGGTTAAAAACTAAACTGGAAGTTGGGTTGGTAGATGGAGTGGAAATTGTGTTAGACATTGCATTTGAATTTGGGTGACAATCTGAGTTAGAAGTTGGGTTGGACTTTGGGTTGGATGTAAAGTTGGAATATGGGTTTGAAGTTGGGTTGCAAATTAGGTTGGATGCTGGGTTGTAAAATGGGTTAGAATTTCGGGTTAAAAGTTTGTTAGAATTTGGGTTGGAAGCTAGGCTATCAGCTGGATTAGAAGCTGGGTTGGAAGTTGTGCTAGAAGTTGGGCTAGAAGTGAGTTCGGGAGTTGGCTTGAAGATTGGGTTGAAAGTTGTGTTGGAAGTTGTATTGAAAGTTGGCTTGAGAGCTGGGTTGAAAGCTGGTTCTAAAACTGGATGGGAGGTTGTGTTGATATTTTTGTTTGATGTTGTGTTGGAAATATGGTTGAAATTTTGGTGGGAGCTCGGTTGGAACTTTGGCTGGCAGTTGGTTGGAAGATATTTTGGGATTTGTGTTGGAAGTTAGGCTGGACGCTTCACTAGAGTTTGGATTGAAAGTTGGGCTGAAATCCGTGTTGGGAGTTGGATTGGAAGTTGGGTTGAAATCTGGGTTAGAAGTTGGGATAGAAGTTTTGTTGGAAGTGGTGTTGGAATTTGTGTTGGAAGTTAGGTTGAGAGTGGTACTGGAATTTGGGTCAGAAGTTGGGTTGGAATATGGGTTGGAAGCTGGTTTGGAGATTGGGTTGGAAGTTCCGTTAGAAGTTGGGTTGGAACTTGGGTTGGAATTTGGGTTGGAAGTTGATTTGGAGGCTGGGTTGGAAGGTGGGTTGGAAGTTGGGTTGGAAGTTGGGTGGGAGATTGTGTTAGAGTTTTGCTTTAGTTCGGAAAAAAACTAGGGCTGGATTTGGGGTTGGAAGTGGGGTTGGAAGTTGCTCTGGAAGCTGGGTTAAAAGTGGAGCTTGAAGCTGGGATGGAAGTTGGGTTGGAAGGTGGGTTGAATTTTGGATTGGAAGGTGGGTTGGAAGCGGGGTTCGAGATTGGTTTGGAAGGTTGGATGTTGGGCTGGAAATCGGGTTGCAAGTTCGCTTGGAATTTTGTTGGAACTTGTGCCTGAGGTAGGGTTGGAAGTTGGGCTGAAATTTGGGTTGGAAGTTGTGTTACAAACTGGATACGAAGGTGGATTAGAAGTTCTATTGGAAGTTTGGTTGAAATTTGTGTTGTAATTAGGATTGAAATTTGGGCTGGAAGCTTGGTTGAAAGTTTAGGTGGATTAAGGTTTCAACTTTTCATTGAAAGGTGAGTGCAAAGTGATGTTGGAAGTGTTTTTGCTAGATGGATTGGATTATTTAATGAAATTTGGTTGTAGGTTTTGTCAGAATTTGGGTTGGAAGTTGGTTTCAAAACTGGTTTAGCAGTTGGGCTGGAATTTCAGTTTAAGGTTGTGGTGGATTTGGATTAGAAGTTGGAATTGCAGCTGGTTCAGAAGTTTTCAGGTGGGTTTTGAAGCTGTTTTGGAAGTTGTAAGTTGAAAATCTAACTGGAGGTTGTGTTGCAGTTAGGGTTTCAAGTTGAGTTGGACTGGAATCTGGTTTGGAGGTTGGTCTGGAATTTGGACTGGAAATTGGGTTAGAAGGTTGGTGAAAGATTTGGTTGGAAGCTGGATTATAAGTTGGGTTGGAAGTTGGATTGGAAGTTGTGTTAGATGTTCTGCTGGACGTTCTGTTGGGATTTGGGTCGGAAGTTGGTTTCAAAGCTGTGTTGGGAGTTGTGTTGGATTTTTTTGGGATTCTTGGTCTAAAGTTGGATCGGCATTTGGGTTTGGGAGTTGACTTGGAACTTGGGTTAGAAGTTGTGTTGGAAGATGGGTTGTAAGTGGGACTGGACTGATCAAACAGTCCAGTCCCATTTTAAGTTGGGTTTAATGCTGCATTGGAGTTTGGATTGGAAGTTGGGCTGAAAGCTGAGTGGGAAGTCGGAGTAGAATTTAGATTGGATGGTGGGTTGGACGTTCGATTGGAAGTTAGGTTGGAAGCTGTGCTCGAAGTTGTGTTGGAAGATGTGTTAAGTTGGGTTAGACGTTGGGTTTGAAGATGGATTGGAGATTTGGCTGAAAGTTGGATTGGAGTTTCAGTTAAAAATTGGGTTGGACTTTGGATTAGAGGCTTGGTTGATTGTTGGGTTGGAAATTGGATTAGAAGGTTTGTTGGATTCTGTATTGGATGTTGGCTTGTAAGTTGTGTTGGAAGTTGGGTCGGAAGTTGGGTTAGAAATTCAGTTGGAAGGTGGTTGGAATTGGAGTTGGAAGTGGGGTAGGAAATTGGGGTGGAGATTGAGTTGGACGTTTAGTTGGAATTTGTATCACACATTGCCTTTGAAGATGGATTGGAAGTTGGGTTTAAAGCTGTATTGGAAGTTGTGTTTCAAGGTGGGTTGAAATCTGATTTGGAAAGTGGTTTGGAATCTAGGTTGATCGTTGTGTTGGAAGTTGTGTTGAAATGTAGGCTGGAACTTGGATTGGAAGTTGGGTCGGACATTGGATCAGAAGCTTTGTTAGAATTTGGACTGGAATTTGAAGTTGGGTTGGAAGTTGGGTTGAAACTTGTGTTTGAATCTACGCTGGATGGTGGGTTGGAAGTTGGCTGCAATGTGGCTTTCAATTTGGGTTGATATTTGGGTTAGAAGTTGGATTGGAAGATGTGTTGGAGGTTAAGTGGGTACTTGGACACTTGGGTTGAAAGTGGGGCTAGGTTGGGTAGGAAGATGGGTTTGAAATGGGGTTGGACGTTGTATTTGAAGTTGGATTGGAGACTGGGTGAGAACTTGGGTTGAAATTTGGATTGGAAGTTGTGTTGGAAGTCATGTTGGAAGATTTGTTGGATTTTTGGTGGAACTTCGGGATGGAAATTGTGTTAGAAGTTTGGTTGAAAGTTTTGTTGGAATTTGGGTCAGAACTTTGCTCCAAAGTTGAGTTGGAATTTATGCTGGAAGTTAAGCTGGTCATTGGGTTTGAAGTTGGATTGCGAGACACGGAAGAAATTGGGCTGGATATTAAGTTAGAGGTTACGTTGGAAGTTCAGTTTGATTTTTTTTTTTGGAATTTGGGGTGGAATATGGGCTAGATTTGTCTTGAAAGTAGTTTTGTAAGTTGGGTTTGATGTGGGGTTGGATGTTTGGTTGAAACATGGGTTTAAATTGGACTGGAAGTTGGGTTGTAAGTGGTGTTGAAAGTTGTGTTGAGAATCGGGCTGGAAGTTAGATTAGAATTGGGACTTGAAATTCTTATGGAAATTGAACTAGAAATTGTGTTGGACTTTGATTTCAAACATGGGTTGGAAGCTCTGTTAGAAGCTTGGTTGGGTTTTTAGGGCGGAAGTTTGAATGAACGTTGGGTTGGAAGTTGTATCGGAAGTTGCATCAGAAGTTGGATTGGATATTGGGTTCAAAGTTGGGTTGAAGGTTTTTTCGGAATATTTGTTGGATCTTGGTTGGAATCTGGGCTGGAAGTTGGATTGGGTTGAACCCTGGGTTGGATGTTGGGTTGAAGATAGGTTGGAAGTTGGGTTGGAGGGTGGGTTGGAAGTTGTGTGGGGGGTTGGATTAAGAGTTAGGTTGGACGTGGAGTTGAGAGTGATTTTGGAAGTTGGGTTGGAAGCAGGGTGAGAAGCTAGACTGGAAATTGTGTTAAACGTTGGGTTCAAAATTGTGTTAGAAGCTATGTTGCAAGTTGGGTGAAAGTTGGGTTGGGATTTTTGTTCAGAAATTTTCTTGGAAGCTAGGTTGGAAGCTGTGTTGGATGTTGGTTTAGAAATGTAGCTGGAAGTTGGATTTGAAGTTAGGTTGAAGGTTGCATTGGAAACCGAGTTTGAAGTGGAGCTTAGAGATGGTCTGGATGTTGGGTTGGAAGCTGTGTCAGAAATCACATGGGAAGTTGGGTTTGAAATCAGGTTGTACATTGGGCTGGTTATTGGGTTGGAACTCGAGTCTGAAGCTGGGTTGGAAGTCCAGATGGAACTTTGGTTGGTTGCTGTGTCGGAAGTTGAGTTGGATGTTGGGATGTGGACTTGGGTTTGAAGTTAAGTAAACAATTGGGTTGGAAGCTATGTTGGAATTTGAGTTAGAAGTTGCATTTGAATGTGCGTTTTTATGTTGAATTGAAAATTAAGTTGGAGGTTAGGTTGATATTTGGTTTGGAAGTTGGGTTGGAAGATGGATTCAGAGTTGGGTTGGAAGTTGGATTGGAACTTGGGCTGGATGTTGGGTTGGAAGTTTTGTCGGAAGTTGCGTTGGAATTTGTGTTGGAATATGGGTTGGGTTCAAATATGTGTTTAAAGTTTGGTTGAAAGCTTTTCTGACGTCGGTTTCAATTTGGATTATAAGATGGGTTGGAAGTTGGGTTGCCAGTATGACTGGTAGTTGTATTGGATTTTGTGTTGGAAATCTGGTTAGAATTTGGGTTGGATATTTGGATGGAAGCTGGGTTGGACTTTAGTTTGTAAGCTGGGTGGAATATTGGGCTGGAATTTGGATGAGATGGTTTGTCGGAAGTCGTGTTGGACGTTGGGTTGGAAGTTGTGGTTGAAGTTGTGTTGAAAGTTGGATCAGAATTTGAATTTCGGCAGGAATGTGGTTGGAATTGGGGTTGGAAGTTGGATTGAAACTTGGATGGGAAGTTAAGCCAGATTTTGTCTCAGATTCGGAGTCTAAAGTTTGGCTTGAAGTTGGGTTGAAAGTTGGGCTTGAAACTCTGTTAGAAGTTATTTTGCAATGTGGATTGGAATGAGGTTTGGAATCAGGTTCGGAATCTGTGTTGAAAGTTGTGTTGGGAGTTGGACTGCGATTTGGGTTAGGCGTGGGGCCAAACATTGGATGAGAAGCTTGCTTAAAATTTGGGCAGGAATTCGAGTTGGAAGTTGGGTTTGAAGCTCGGATGGATGTTTGGTTTTTAGGGTTGACGTTGTGCTGAAACATGGGTTTTATGTTGGGTTGGAAATCAGAAATAAGTTGGCTTGGCAGTTGCATTGGAATTTAGGTTGAAATTTGGATTGGAAGTTGTGTTGGAAGTTGGGTGGACATCTATGTTGGAATTTGTGTTGGGTTTTGGGTTGAAATTTAGGCTCGAATTTGTGTTGGAAGTTGGATTTGAATTTGGGCTGAAAGCCTGGTTGTTAGTTGGGTTAGACGATGGATTAGAAGTTGGATCGGAAGTTGGATTGATACTTGGGTGAGAAGGCTGGTGTTTGGGCTAGACATTGGGTTGGAAATTGTGTCAGAATACAGCTTTGAAGTTGGGTTGGAGGCTGGGTTGGAAGATGGGTTGAAAATTGGGTTGGACGTTGTGTTGGAAGTTGGGTTGGAAGTTGGTTTGAAGTTGGGTTGGAAAATGGGTTGGAAAATGGTTGGAAGTTGGGTTGGAAGTTGTGTCAAATGTTGGGTGGAAAGTTGGCTTGGAAGTTGTGGTGGAAGTTGTGCTAGAAGTTGAGTTTCGATTTTGGTTGAAAGTGTTATTTGAAGTTGAGTTAAGATTTGTGTTGAAAGGAGGGCTGGACGCTGGACTGAACGTTAGGTTAGGTTTGTTGAAAGTTTTTTAAGATGTGGTGTTGGAAGTGGGGTTGGATATTATGGCTGGAACTGGGTTGGCATTTGAGAATGATGTTTGGTTGGAATTTTGGTTTGTATTTAGGCTGGATGTGGTGTTGCAAGTTGGGTTAGAAGTTGAGATGCAAGTTGGGCTTGAAGTTTTGTTATAAGTTGTGATTGAAGTTGGGATTGGAATTTTTGTCGGATGTTGGGGTGGACATTAGGGTGGAAGTTGGGCTAGGAGTGGGATTGAAAGCTAAATTAGAGGTTGGGTTTGTAGTTAGCTCGGAGACTGGACCGGAACGTGGATTGGATGTTGTGTTGGAATCGTATTTTTGAAGGAAGTTGGATTGGATGCCAGGTTGGAAGTTGGATTGCTAGTTGTGTCTGACTTTGGACTGGAATTTGGGTTAGAAGCCATGTTGGATGTTGGGTTGGAATCAGGTTGGAATTTGGTTTGGAAGTTGTGTTGGAAGTTGGGTAAGAAATTGGGTAGGAAGTTGGGTTGGAAACTTTGTTGGAAGTGAGGTTCCCATTTGGGTCAGAAGTTGGTGGAAATTTGGGATGGAATATTTCTTCGAACTTGTATTGGATATTAGGTTTGAAGTGAGGTTGGATGTTGGGTTGGAAGTTGGGTTGGATAATGGGCTAAATCATGTGTTGGAAGTTGTGTTAGAAGTTGGATTGGGAGCTGGGTCGGAAGCTTGTGCTTGGATAGTTTGGACGCCGGGTTGGAAAATGGATTGAATGTTGGGTGGGATTTTTGGTTGGAAGTTGGATCTAAATATGTCCCTTACATTCATTAGGTAGATGCTCTACACGATTGGCTTGAGATTATGTTGGGTGTTCCTTTGTATGTTGGATTGGATGTTGGGTCGGAAGTTTAGTTGGAAATTGAGCTGGACATTTTGCAGACATTCGACTTGAAAGTTGTATTTGATGTTGGGTTGGAAGTTGTTTGGGAAGTTGTGTTTGAAGGTGAGTTGGAATTTGGATTAGAAGCTAGGTTGCAGGTTGGATCATAACTTGGGAAGAAAGTGGTGTTGGAGGGTGAATTTGACATTCTTCTGGTAGCATTGTTAAGATGTAGGCTGGAATTGGGTTGTATGTTGTGTTGAGATTTGTGGTGGAAGTTAGGTTTGGATGCGGCTTCAAGTTTGGTCGAAAACTGGGTTGGATGTTTTTGCTAAAAGTGGGGTTTGAAGTTCGGCTGAAAGCTGGATTGGTGGCTGTGTTAGGGCTTTTACTGTGATTTGGGTTACCTTCGGCAGTCAAAAATCTATTTTGGCTTTTGAGCTCTCTAATCTCAACCAAGAAAGGCATGGATTCAGAAATGTTTCTCAAGTCCTTGACCTTCGATTCCTTACACCCTGCTGTCCCTCATGATTTTATCATGAAATAATTTCGTTTTAAACCTCTATTCCATTCTTACTTTACCCTTGTGGAATGATCCAGATCTTTATTCCTGTCCACATTACTCCCATGGGCAAACTTCTGCGAGATGACGTCCTGACCTGCCGCCACGATATTTGGCGACGTCGAGGATAGGTGTACTTCGATAACTCCTGTTAAAAAAAATGACTTCTGAAATATGTGACAGCCATCGAAGACCGCCAGTTTCATCCGTCGGTCCGTCTGGTGACTAGATTAATCCGACCTGCCGAGTAAGCCTCATGGTGTAGGCCGCCCTAACGGCGACCTTCCGAGCGGCCTGGAAATTCTGAAAACAGTGTTTTCTCACGTTTCTTCACATGAAGTTCACGTAGAATTTTTACCATCAGTTGTGCAAGAAAAAATGAATCCTAAGTTCAAACCAGCGTAAGTATTGCAAGCTAGCGTAGCCAATCACGCCAAAACAAAGATTTCGATATTTTCTCAGGCGCTGACGTAGTGGATCATCCGGGCGTCAAAGCAATGAGTCCAACCGTTCAGGTCGGCGTAAGACTCCGACCACCTCAACCAGGTTTGCGTCTCCGGTTGGCCAGGAACCAGGTAGGTTCTGAATTTCGAAGTCAAAAGGAACACGACACCTCGTATGAGGGCAGAGCCGCAACTAGGATTACTTTGTCAATTTATCCTACTCCCATACTTGTTCTTCGAGGCTCAACCTCTTTGCTTGTTTCGGTGCTGAACTAGGGTGCAACCAGTCGCCAGAACAAACCTGATGCGCTAGTGCAGGGCCTGTGGACTCGCTGCAACTTTGCCACGTCGGCTAGGCCAGCGCTACACGTGGAGGGCGCCATTCACTTTTAGGTACATGTAGGGACTACTCACAAAATTCGATTGTGTGTATGCTCTGCCCGGCGTTCGGAAGAATAAAACTACTCTATCCGGTGTTCGAAATAATAAGACTCCCCTACCCAGTGACCTGAGAATATTAAAGTTTTACCCACAAATAACGAGTAATTGCATCATGCCGACGCTGGATGCGATGCAGCACCGACATGATGATGTCATCAATATCTGTGAACATTCACAAACCCCTCATTCGAGGGTTTTGTGAATTTTCGTGGTGGGGGTTTACGTATGGTTCGCATGGGGAGTCCGAAACTCTCCATGCGTTGAAAGGGAACCTATTGGGCCCCTCGACCGCAGGGCCCAGCAAGTGCCCGCACAAAAAATAAAACCCTAAACCCCTAATGTAATTATGGGTCTGGTTTGATTACGGTTTTAATGCTAAAACTGGAAGGGTTTGCGTGCGAGGGAAAAAAAAGGAGAGTTTTCGGTGGATTTCGAAAACGGACGTTTTCGCTCAATCACGATCAAGCGATGACCGTTTTTTTTTTCCGACAGGCAACCCCCTGGTTTGTGTAGGGTTTTATGTTTTGTGCGGACGGAGCCTGCGCAAAACATACAAAACCCTAAATCAAACCAGGGGGTTGCGTGTCGAAAAAAAAAAAACAAACAGGTCATTGCTCGACCGCGATTCTCACGTGAGAGCGAGAATCGCGAGGGGGGTGCACATGCCCCACCTTGCTTTGCTCGATCAGTGGCGCATGCCGCTGATCGAGCATGGTGAAGCGAGTGGGCAGGGGAATCCTCAATTTTAAGTCGCTGGATAGGGCATGAATATGTTTTGTTCGTTGGGTAGGGCGTTCCTGACCCCTTCACGGATTGGGTAGAAATGCTATTTGGCCCTTCACTTTTTTCTCTATGCGTTCGAGAGCCCTCGAGACCGTCTCTATCTCTCATCCGCCGCCGTTCCTTCCGGGTCTTGAGAGTTGTCGCATCACTACAGTGGGCCACAACCCGTGCCTTCACTCTGAAACAATTCATTCAAGTTCCTACCCCACGCGTGAGGCGGCAGCAGCTCTCCTGGGCTCCAGCCCTCTTCGGCACTCCCCGCAACTGACTGCTTCGCAGCCTGCTCTGCCAGCAGCCCCTTTTCTCTCACTGAAGCCGTGGAGGGGCTCACACACGCAATGGCCTCCCTGCTCTCCCCCCCTGCAGCGCTGTCACAGCGGCCACTGTCGATCTCTCGCGCAGGTGTCGCACCGGCAGACGCTCAGGCGCCCTTCGCCTCTTTCTCCGGCCTCCGCC
>SZWC01009287.1:35910-57693 GCA_023375785.1 Penium margaritaceum | reverse complement strand
TTTTCTCGGTGGTCGAGACCCGGGCACTTGGTGTTTTCTGCCAGTGCTCCGGGAGACCCACAAAGGTTGACTGCATCTTGCCTCTGACAAGTTGTACACTCTCTCTGTGGTCGAGACCCGGGTACACGGTGGTTTGTGCCGATACCTCGGGAGACCCTGCACTGATTGGTCTTGTCTTAGGGACCTTTTGACAGACATGTGTAGTCTGCGTGTGGCTGAGACCCGGACGTCCGGTTACGTGTTCCGGCGTCTCGGGAGGCCTCAAACTTGCCTAGTTTGGCTAGACCGTGATGCTAGTGTGTCACCCCATATTCTGGTTGTGTTTGGGGTATATTTGATATTTTCCTATCGGTCGAGACCCAGGCACACGGTTGCCTGTTCCGGTGCCTTGGGAGACCTCCAGTTTGTGGTTTCATGTTCTGGGACGTGTGTACTCCCCGTCCGTGCCTTTTGGTGCGGCGGGGATGACGGGGCCTGGTGGGCTAGCCGCCAGTCCCCAGTACAAAAGCTCAGTGTAGGGCTCATTGTACCTTCCTTGATTCTTAATTCAGTCATTCCAGACTTAGCCAAATCTTGGCGCTGCATTCCTCTCGCTCACCACCAGAGCTCGTGTCTCTTCCGACATGGGCCTGCATGCCCTAGATGTATTTCAGCAGGTGGCACTGGGGCGTCGTCTGGTGGTGGACTACGTGCTCGGAGCTGATCGACGGTCGTTCCTGGATGCTGTCCGGGAGCTTCTGCAATTTCTCTGCAGCTTGTAGGATTTTATCGGTGGACTAGCCGTTGGCCCGATTTGCATGTCTTTGCATTGTGTGTCCACCGTTTGTTGCCGGATGCATGCATATGACCAGTCGTAGCGTCCGACTTGAGATTCTGCACATGTAGGTTCAGACGACGTAGCATCCTGACTTGTCTACGCTGAGTTACGGCCAAAACAATGGTTTTGGGTCGGTTTTAGGACAGCCCGTGCACTGCAGCGTGTGACACCCGCCGTGTGCCGCGGCAGGTACTTATGCCATGGACCTAACATTTGTCACCTCTCTCTGCAAATGCTAATTATAGCATTTTGACACTTTGCCTTGTGTCCCCTAGCCATACCCTTGCCGTTGTGTGCACGACTTGTGATTATCGTCACCGTCTGACCAGGCACTGACGCCTAGTCAGCGGTAATATCGCTAAGAAGCTTCCACATATGTTCTCATGGTATAAAAGCGGCGAGACTCCTCTCGCTGAGCTGCGCCGTAGAGACGCAACACCGGCAGCAGCAGTGAGAGTCACCGCCGCCGCCGTATCCTTGGACTCATTGCAGCCGCTTTTCAACACAGACATCATCACTCAGTCCCCACCACCACATTGGATGAGCAGTGGCATTTACTAGCTCCAGCAGCAGCAGCAGTAGCAACAGCAGTACCACCGGGTGACAGCAGCAGCCGTGTCTGGCTGCCAGCCTGTACACAAAACAAAAAAGGATTAGCAGCTCATAGTAGGAGCTTGCGGCGGCAGCTGCGAGCATTGACAGCGTGCAGCGGCGGCAGCAGCCCGTAGCAGCGGCGGCACCAGCAGCCGCGAGCAGCAACAGCAACGCAGCAGCAGTAGCGGAAGCAGCAGCAGCGCAGCAGCAACATTGCAGCTGCTGTAGTGAATGTAGCGCAGTAGCAGCGAAGCAGCAGCAGCGGAATCAGCAGCATCCGAGCAGCAGCATTGCAGCAGCGCAGCAGCAGCATTGCAACTGCTGCACAGTTTCTGTTGCGCAGAAACTACGCAGCAGCTGCGCAGCCGTGAGCAGGGGGTGACGAAGCCACCCCTACCCGTCACGCGGAGTTCGCGTGACCTTCCAAAAAAAATCGCTGGCGTAAAAAACGCTAGCGTAAAAAACGCTGACATCATCATCGGCTATGCTGATGTCAGCAATTTTGGGATCAAAACGTCAAGTTTTTTTAACATTTCAAATCCTCAAGAAACGCTGTCGTTCAGAGCATTTTTACGTTCGGCCCCATACCGAGTGCTGACATGGCTCCGACCGGTGACAAGGGCAAAGGACCACCAGATCCTTCTTCCTCCTCCTCCGGGGTCATGAGCCCACGCTTGCAGGCCATTGCGGACCTGCGTAGTGAGCAGGATGAGATACGTCGCCTACAGCAGCAGCAGACCGACGCCATCCGCACGCTCACTGATCTTCTCCACAGTCAGTCCACGCCCCCACATCACACCTCCGAGGGAGTCGGCGGTGTCACACATTCTGCGCAGCACTCAGCATCTACACCAAGGAGAGCGGCTGGATAGGACCCGCCACTTCTTGATCCTTTGGAGGAGGACCCTGATATGCCAGGCATGGACGATGACACTCCCGAGACTGAGATTCACGTACTTCAGGAGCGTCTTCGCCAGTTGCAGACGCGTTCCGGTTCCCTGTTACCGGAGATCCGATCTTCGCCTGAGACCTACCCCGGCGACTTTCCTCGTCCCGATGTCTTCCCTATCCCTCGTCTTTCCCATCCTGTGGTTGCTCTCCCTACGGAGCGGCAACCTAAGGACTTTGAGACACCGCCCCCACGATATGTCAGTGAGGACGGCTTTGACTGCTTGGAGACCTTCCTTGGAGAGGCCGGCACAGGCGCGGGTGCTGACCCACGTCGGGACTGGGAGCTGGCATTGTCCTTGCTTGTTGCAGAGACGCACGCCACCCGCGTGGCTCACATCCGCGCCTTCCATTCCCTTCGTCAGGGACCTGCCGAGTCCGCAAACGCTTACTGGCGGCGCGCAATGCGTATCTACACGCGCCTTGGGACCGCAGGAGGGACACATGTGTGGGCGCTTCGCACGTTCATGATCGGAGTCCGTCTTGAGCATGCCGACATCTTCACGAGGTACAGCGACGCCGTGCTCGAGCCCTTCTCCACCACCCTTCAGCTTCTTCCTTGGACACATAAGCTTTTCCTCCAGGTGACATCCGCTCGTGAGGCAGTCGTCGCCCACCAGGAGAGTTCACTTGCTGCACCGGTCATCGCGTCACCACTGACACCTCTCTCGCAGTTCACTTCTCCATCCTCTGGCACACCTTCCTCTTCCCCTTCCACCCCAGCTATTCTGACTCAGACACATGGTGTGGCAGCAGCAGCACAGGGGAAGAAGAGCAAAAAGAAGCGTGGCTCGGGCCAGCAGCAGTCACCGCAGCAGCAATCATCAGGCGGTAGCAGTGGACGCACTGTTCACTACTACAACTGTGGAGGCGCTCACCGGTACACTGAGTGCCAACAGCCGCTCGACTGGGCACGGATCACTTGCGGTCTTCAGGCTGCACACGCACAGCGGTCTATGTCGAGCAACACAGCCTCTGGTCGTGCGGCGACCACGACAGCAACAGTTCCCGCTTCCCCACTGGCAAGCAGTGGAGACCCGTACCCCTCGTGACCGCACCATCGCCGAGCTCCGTCAGCTCCTGGCGCTTCGCTCCCAGGGAGGTGCGAGTGTGTCGTCACAGCCGGGTGGTTCACAGAATGTTTGTTTGTCTGTTCTCGTCTCTCGTGATGACTCG
This sequence comes from Penium margaritaceum, assembly GCA_023375785.1. Classification (NCBI taxonomy): domain Eukaryota; kingdom Viridiplantae; phylum Streptophyta; class Zygnematophyceae; order Desmidiales; family Peniaceae; genus Penium; species Penium margaritaceum. The sequence continues at coordinate 54,158 of SZWC01009287.1, read as the reverse complement.
TGTGGGGGAGCACAGCTGGCATGTGATGATGATGGGCCTGGCAGTACAGATTGGATTTCTGAGTCTCACCTGTGCGCCCTTCGTCGTTCTCCCTCCTCTGTTGCCGAGCACCCGTCTACAGCCGAGTATTCCATTGCCCATTGCACCGTGTCGTCCTCCAGTCGTGATTCGGGTGGCACTTGGATCATCGATTCCGGTGCCACCCACCACATGACATGTCGTCGTAGTGACTTTGTTGTCCTCGGTCCTGTGTGGCGTCTGTTCGCTCCGTTTGCACAGGCACTGGTCAGTCCTTGCCAGTCCAGGGTGTTGGGGTTGTGTGCTTCGATGGTCCGTCTGGCTCCTTACATCTCTCCGACGTGCCTTTTGTGCCTGACCTTCAGCTCAGCTTGCTCTCTGTGCGTGCCTACACTTTGGGGGGACTCTCTGTGGAGCACACTGCCGACTCCGCGAGAGTGACTGCTCTTGATACTCGCACTGTTGTTCTTTGTGCCTCTATTGTGGATGATCTGTATCGTGTTCCTCGGATCTCTTCTTCTCCTTACTCCCCTTCCCCTCCTGCTCGTGTGTTTGTCACTGGTGTCCTGTCTTCTGAGCACCAGCACCTGCTGCATTGACGTCTGTGTCATGTGGGCTCCGACACTGTGTCGAAGCTCATTAGGACACAGCCCGCCCTCGGTCTTGACGCGACCTCTTTCGAGAGGCCGCCCAAGACCGATTTTCTGTTCTGCGCTCAGGGTAAGATGCATTGCTACACCTACCCTGACTCCCGTTCTTGAGCCCTTCGTCCCCTCGAGCTGGTCCATTCGGACCTTCTCGGTCCTCTCCATGTCGAGTCCCTATACGACCAGGTCCGATATGTCCTGACCCTGACCAATGACTTCACCTGGATGCGGTGGGCCTACAGCCTGTGCAGAAGAGTGATGCCGCTCTCGCGGTTCGTCTATGGCTAGTGATGGCTGAGCGTCAGTCTCGCCACTCGCTACACACCTTCCGCTCGGATCGCGGCGGCGAGTTTCTTAGTCAAATGGACAGTTTCTTTGCCGAGCGCGGGATTTTTCACCAGGTCTCTGCTCCTGCCACTCCTCAGCAGAACGGTGTCTCTGAGCGCTAGAACCGCACCATGGAGGATGCGGTTCGTGCTATGTGGTCTGAGTGCGGTCTCCCGGAATCCTTCGCCTTCGAAGGATTCGCCTACCTGACGTGGGTCTGGAACCGCCTCCTGCACGGTCCTCTTCCGGACCACATAACACCGTATCAGCTCTGGTTTGGCCACCGTACCGATCTGCGTCTTGCTCGTTTCTGGGGCTCAGTGGCTTCTGTGTGGTACACGGAGGATCAGTAGGGGTCCAAGGTCTCTCCGCAGGATCGCTTGTGTGCCTTCGTTGGTATCTCCCCGCGGTCGAAGGCCTGGCATTTTTGGGACCCGGCCCGTCGTCGCATTGTTGAGTCCCACGACGCGCTCTTCTTTGAGTCCCTCACCTGCTGCGATCTGACCTCGATTGTGTCGATGTCTGTCACACGCGTTCCTACATGTGAGGTTTCTCGACGGACGGGGGAGTCTGAGCCTACGAGCACCTCTCGTCCGACCGATGTGTCCGTTCGAGCCCCCCCACTTCTCGGTCTCCGGCTCTTGATGACCCGGCGATCATCGCTGTCGGCCCAGAGACCTCTCTCGCCCAGCCTGTCTTCTCTCCTGCGCCCTCGCGCCCCACAGACACCCATGATGTTGTCCCTCTGTCCACCGGTACTCCTGTCTCTGTGGACGATCCTGCTGCTACTCTCAGTCCTGCGTCTCCCATCAGTTCACCAGCCTCTCCTCCCACTACATCACCTTCCCCTGTGCCTCAGTCCTCACCGGATGTGGTCGTATCTCTCTCTGAGCCTGCAGTCAGCCCTTCGAGCCCAGGCTACTCGTGTGAGCCCGGTGGTCGTCTTCGACCGTTGGGCTCCGTAGCCGAGCGAGTGTCAGGTCCTGCACCCAGTCGCTCCACTCGCAGCGTTGCGAGTGGCGATCCCGGCACAAAGGCCCTCGGCCTGAGTGTCCGTACATATCACACAAAGGTACATCCAGCGTGTCCTGTAGGACACGATCTCGTCACTCGTGAGTTTCGTACCGCTTGAAATGGAGCAACTGACCTTGTGGTCGTCAGGCCCAGTTTTGAGGCGTGTGCACTTGCCACTCAGAGCTCTCCCTTGTTGGCGCCTGATCCGGGCACACTGAGGGACACTCTCTCATCAGAGGATGCCGACGCCTGGCGTGCCGCCTGCGAGGATGAGCTTCGTGCCATCCGAGAGCACGGAGTTTACGAGCTAGTCGACCTTCCCCCTGGGAGGAAGGCGATTCAGGTCAAGTGGGTCTTTCGCAAGAAGGTGAAGCCGGATGGCTCACTGGAATGTCACAAGGCTCGCTTGGTCGTCAAGGGGTAGTCTCAGATCGAGGGCGTTGATTACACTGACACCTTTGCCCCTGTCGGCCGCATGACCTCAGCTCGCGCTCTGTTTGGTGTGGTGGCTCAGCATGACTGGGAACTGCACCAGATGGATGTGAACAATGCGTTCCTCCATGGCTCTCTGGATGAGGAGATTTATGTGGCCCAGCCACCAGGCTTTGAGGACGGTGACAAGGTCTGGCGCTTGCGCAAGTCCTTGTACGGACTCAAGCAGTCTCCACGGTGCTGGAACCGGGAGATCAAAGGCACTCTGACTCGTGTGGGATATGCACAGAGCAAGGCAGATCCCTCTCTTTTCATCCGACAGGCGCCTGAGTGGTTCACTGCCATCCTGGTCTATGTGGACGACCTCCTGATCACGTCTTCCTCCATGGAGGCTGTGAAGGAGGCCAAGGCGGTCTTGCGGACTGCCTATAGGATGAAGGACCTTGGTCCTGCAGCGGTGTTTCTTGGCATGGAGATTGTACGAGACCGCATACGCTGGACGCTTCTGTTGCATCAGGCCCGATACGCATGCGTTGTGGGAGAGCGCTTCAGTCACCTCCTTGGCGCAGTGCCAATAGCCTCCACACCTCTCACACCTAATGGGCAGGACGCCCTGAAGGTGGACGATCCCACACAGCTGGGGGAGACAGTGGATGTGCCCTTGTACCTCCGCGTCATCGGATCTCTGATGTACCTGGCCACTACCACACATCTCGACATCGGTTTTCCGTCAACCTCCTTGCATAATATTCACAGGCTCCACGTGCTAGAGCCTTCCAGGCGGCTGTACGAGTGGTGTGGTACGTGGTTTCCATGCTGTACCTTGGACTGCTTTCGCCAGCAGTGCTCGGTGGTTCTTGACGGCTACACCGACAGCAACCGTGCCTGGAGCCCAGATGGACACAGTCGCACCGGTTACGTGTTCCTGCTCGGTGGTACCACTGTGTCCTGGTGCAGTGGGAAGCAGGGCTGCATCGCACGTAGCTCGTCGGAGGTAGAGTATGTTGCTCTGGGTGCAGGGGCTGCTGAGGCAGTGTGGTTGCAGTGCCTCTTCCTTGAGCTGGGTCAGTCAGTGCCCGCCATCGTGCTTCGTTGTGACAACCAAAGTGTTGTTGCCATTGCGGAGAACTCTGGTATCTTTCATGCTCGCATGAAGCACATTGCGGTTGAGCATCACTTCGTGCGTGATCTGGTGGAGCGACACGTGATCTCCGTCATATGGGTCAGCACTGACATGCAACGTGCTGAATTCTTGACGAAGGCACTGGCGCACGGGAAGTTTCTGGTGGCCATTTGTTCCGTTGGGCTTCGCCCCTTGCCTCAGAGTGGTTGAGTACGGGGTGTGTCTGTGTCTATGTCACGACTATGTTTCGCACTCGTTGTTGCACTCATTTCAGTGCTACACGTGTATTGACATGCGTACCATCGGGTCATGGGGGAGTGTTGTGATTTGTGACGTTCCTGTCGACCTGTACAGTTTACTGTGACCACTCGGCCGTGTCCATGCTCGTGCAGATCCCTGATGCAGACCCAGGTGGCACCGGGGCGTCGTCTGGTGGCAGACTACCTGCTCGGAGCTGATCGACGGTTGCCCCAGAGTCCTGGATGCTGTCTGGGACCTTCTGCAGTTTTTTTGCAGCTTGTAGGATTTTATCGGTGGACTGGCCGTGGGCCCGATTTGCATGTCTTTGCATTGTGTGTCCACCGTTTGTTGCCGGATGCATGCATATGACCAGTCGTAGCGTCCGGCTTGAGATTATGTACGTGTAGGTTCAGACGACGTAGCGTTATGACTTGTCGATGCTGAGTTACGGCCAAAACAATGGTTTTGGGCCGGTTTTAGGACAGACCTTGCACTGCCGCGTGCGACACCCGCCGTGCGCCGCGGCAGGTACTTATGCCATGGACCTGTCATTTGTCATCTCTCTCTGAAAATGATAATTGTAGCATTCTGACACTTTGCCTTGTGTCCCCTAGCCAGACCCTTGCCGTTGTGTGCACGACTTGTGACTGTCGTCACCGTCTGACCAGGTAGTGATGCCTAGTCAGCGGCAACATCGCTAGGAAGCTTCCACGCATTTTCTGAGCAGTAGCAAGCATGTGGGCGCAATTAACAACAAGGGTTTGGCTAAGGAGATGTGCAAAGTCTCATAAGCTTGAATAGCTTGGAATGCAGAGAGTAAAAACAGGCAAGCACACTCTATAAACACCGCTGTCCACTGTGGGTGAGGAAGAGGGCAGTGCCAGTTTGTAGTATATCGGTCCAAACCACTGTTTTGGTGGTAGCTCTGCGCACAGGCATCCAATTGCAATGCCGTCTGAACCAAAAGATGCATAATCTCAAGCCAGGGGCTACGTCGGGTCACACGCACATGTCCGGCATCTATTGGTGGATGCAAAATGCAAAACATGCAAATCGGGCTCAAAATCCAGTCCACCGTGAAAACTTTGGAGACTGCAGGAAAACAACACAGTGGCACAACAAGCACCCAAGACACCGTACCAGCTGTCTGGCAACGGCTCGTGGGTGGGACAACCACCTGACGGTGATCCGACGCCAGCAGGTTCCACATGAGGGTTTCGCACGAGCATGGACAGGATAGAGTGTTCGTAGTAAGATGTACAAACAGACGGGAACGGTTCAATAGTAGTGGAAGCTCTGTCCACTGCTACAACTTCGGGGGTACTCACTGTTACACAGAGTGCCAGCAACACCTCGACTAGACCAGGATCATGCGCGGTCTCTAGGCGGCGCACATGCAGCTGCAGTCCTTGGGCGACACATGGACGGATCGCGTCGCGACCACGAGAGCAGCAGACGTCGTCCCTTCCCAATGCGGCAGGAGTGATTAGGACTCCCGGGATTGCACGATTGTGGAGCTTCGCCAGGTGCTGGCACTACGCACTTAGGGAGGTGCAAGTGTGTTGTTACAGCCAGGTGGTCCACAGAAAGCTTGTCCTATTGCGTTCATTACCCGTGACGATGCTTGTGGAGGAACTGATTCAACTTGTGACGAGGATGGACTTGACAGTACCAACTGGATTGACAATTCAAAGATTTGTGCTAAGTCCTCTCTCGAGAATCCAACAGAGGCACATTGCCCGATGTCGTGTTGCTCTGTGTCAACAACAAGTTGTGAGGCAAGTGACACTTGGATCATTGAAACCAGAGTCACCCATCACTTGACTTGTCGTCGTAGTGACTTTGTGGTGCTCGGTCTCGTTGCATCAGCTCGGTCAGTTTGCACAGGGTCTGGCCAGTCATTGCCTGTCCAAGGTGTCGGGGTGGTGCATTTTGATGGTCCGTCTAGCCCCTTGTACATTTCCAATGTGCTATTTGTCCCTGATCTCGAACTCAGCCTGCTTTCCTTTCGTGCTTGCACCAAGATGGGGCTCTCCATTGAGCACTCTTCAAATTCAGGCGTAGTGACTGCTCTCGACAGTAGTGTTGTTCTTTGTGCCTCAATAACCAATGACCTGTATCGCGTGTCTTGTTGCACTCTCTCTGCCTTCTCTCCTTCCTCCGCACCTACGTGTGTATTTGTCATTACTGTTCTCTCTGCAGAACATCAGCGCTTGCTGCATCGCCGCCTTTTTCATGTGAGCTCGGACATTGTGTCCAAGCTCATTCAAACTCAGCAAGCCCTCGGTCTTGATGCGGCTTCCTTGGAGAAGCTGCTCAAGACTTACTACCTCTTCTGCGCTCAGGACAAGATACATTGTTGCACTTATCCTTTCTCCACTTCTCAAGAACTACGTCTGCTTGAGTTGGTCCACTCGGGCCTTCTCGGTCTTCTCCCTGTCGAGTCTCGCTCAAATTGGGGGCGATATGTTCTCACCATGACTGATGAATTCACCTGGATGAGGTGGGTCTACAACCTCTGCGACAAGAGCGATGCCGCCGTGGCAGTCCGCCTGTGGCGGGTGATGGCTGAGCGCTTGTCTACTCACGCCCTCTAGACATGGTGGTGAAATCTTAAGCGAGATGGACGCCTTCTTTGCTGAGCACGGTGCTTTTCACCAACTCTCCATCCTTGCTACACCACAGCAGACTAGCGTGTCTTAGCGTTGGAACGACACCATGGAGGATGGGATCCGCACCATGCGGTCTGAGTGCGGTCTTCGTGAGTACTTTGCCTTTGAGGGATTTCTGACGTGTCGTGGGCCTGGAACCACCTGCCGCACGGTCATCTTCCGAACCATGTCTCGTCATACAAGATGTCTTTTGACCATTGCACCAGCCTTCAGCTCGCTTGCGTCTAAGGATCCCTCACCTATGTCTAGTACACTGAGGACCAGGTGGGGTCCAAGGTCTCACCTAGCGTTTGCATGTGTGCCTTCCTTGGCATTCCTACGTGGTCGAAGACCTGAGGATTTTGGGACTCGGCTCGCAACTACATCGGTGAGTCTCAAGACGCCTTCTTCTTTCATGCCCTCACCTATCGAGACCTGTTTTGCATTCTGTCGCTAGCTACCGACCACGTCCCCAGTTGCATGGCTTCCTGACGGATGGGGGAGTCTACACCTACGGATGGGTCCATCTGAGCCTTCTCACCTATGGTCAAGTCTCTGGCTGATGACGATCCGACCATTTTGGCTATCAATCCAGTGGCCTCGTTGTTTCCCTCATGCAAACCTGCTTCTGTGCTAGTGTCAGTTCCTCCTGGCACACTTGCTCCCGTGTCAGTGTCAGTCCCACGTGGCACACCTGTTCCGAGCCAGTGTCAATCCCCTTTGGCACACCTGCTCAAGTGTCAGTGTCAGTCCCGTCTGGCACACTTTCATCCGTGCCAGTGCCGGTCTCCTGGTACACCTACTTCCGTGCGTATGCTAGTTCGCTCTGTCACACCTAGTCTCATGCCGTTAGCAGTATCCCCAGTCACACCTGGTCCTCTGCCTACACGTTCTTCTTTGGGGAACGAGTCAATTCCAGTCAATGATCATCCTGCATCCTCTCCCCTTCCCTGCAAGCCTGCAGTCCCTGCGGCTGTGGACCAGCCGCTTGCTGCATAGCCAGAGGTGAGCATCTTAGCTTCAGGCTACTCCCATGAGCCCGGTGGTCGTCTTCGACCACTGGCCTCCAGGGCTAAGCGGATACCTGACTCGGCACCCAGAAGCCACACTCGCAGCGTTAAGAGTGGCGAGCCTGGCACAAGGACCCTTGGCCTGAGTGTCCAGGCAGACTACATTGATGTGCACCCAGTGTGCCATGTCGGTCATGGATTGGTCTCCCCAGAGTTCTCAGTCGCTTGCGATGTTGAAGCCGACCTTGTCGTGGTCCGGCCGAGTTCTGAGGCATGTGTCTTAGCCACCCGGAGGTCTCCCTCGTCGACGCCTGATCCACGCACGCTGAAGGAGGCACTCTCGGCTCAAGACACAGAGCTTTGGCGTGCTCCTTGTGAGGATGAGCTGAGATCTATCCTTGAGCTTGTTGACCTCCTGCCTGGATTGAACGCTGTAGAGGCCAAGTGGGTCTTTTGCAAAAAGGTGAAGCCTGATGGTACACTGGATCGTTACAAGGCTCGCTTGACGGCCAAGGGGTTCACACAGGTTGAGGGTGTGGATTCACGGACACCATTGCACCCGTTGGCCGCATGACCACTGCTTGCGTTTTGATGTTGCCCACCACGACTTGGAGCTGCACGAGATGGAAGTGAACAACGTGTTTCTCCATGACACCGTAGAAGAGGAAATCTATATGGTCCAGCCACCTGGTTTCCAGTGCGGTGACAAGGTCTGGCGCTTGTACAAGGCCTTGTATGGTTTGAAGCGTCACCCCAGTGTTGGAACCAAGAGATAACTGGCACACTGACACGTGCCAGTTGGGTACATGGTGACACCGGCACGTCCCTCTTTCTTGGAAAGACAATTGAGAGCTTCACAACCATCGTGTTCTACGTGGACGGTCTCTTTATTGCGTCTCCTTCATCATCAGCCTACATGATGAAGGACTTTGGTCCTACAACTATTTTCCTTGGGATGGAGATCACGCGCTATCTTCAACAGCGGACACTCTTGCTTCATTAGGCAATTTACGCCTACGTTGTGGAGGAGTGGTTTGCTGACCTCCTTGGTGCAGTTCCCACAACCTCCACTCCCACCACACGTGACGGACAGGATGCCCATAAGGTGGAAAATCCAGCACAGCTAGGGGAGACGATGGACATGACCCTGTACTTACCCTTCATTGACTCTCTGATGTACTTGGCCAGGACCACTCAACCCGGCATCGCCTTTGCCATCAATCTCTTGCGTAGTTCTTGTGGCCCTTGACGCAGTTGTGCGAGTGGTGCAGTACGTGGTTTCTAGATCATTTCTCTGACTTTGCTTTCGACAGTAGTGTTCGTTGGTAGTCGACGGCTACACAGATAGTGACTGGGCCTTGAGCCCTGACGGACACCGTTGGACAGCCTATGTGTTCCTGCTGGGTGGCACCGTTGAGCCGTGGCGCAAGGACAAAGAGGGTTGTATTGCACGTAGCTCATGAGTGGCTGAGTATGCTCCACTAAGGAATGGGGCTGCTGAAGCGGTGTGAGTGCAACATCTGTTCCGTAAGTTGTGTAAGTCGGTGCCTTGCATCGTTCTGCGCTAACAACCAGAGTGCTCTTGCCATCGTAGAGAACTCCGGCGTGTTTCATGCACACACAAAACACATTACCATTGAGCATCACTTATGCGTGCTCTTGTGGAGCGAGAAGTGATCTCTGTCATTTGGGCCAGTTTGGACATGCAGCGGACTGAATTTCTGACCAATGCATTGGCGCACAGAAGGTTCATGGTGGCCATTCGTTTTGACGGACCCTTTGCCTGAGGTTGGCTGAGAGTGGGATGTGTGCGTATTGACTGTCGCACATCTCGTTGCACACTTGTGTCAGTCTTGCACTTGTTTAGACATGCGTACCATCGGGTCATGGGGGAGTGTTGTGATGTGATCCTTCGCCGTCTATTTGCATAGCTTACCGTGACCACTGGGTCGTGTCCATGGTCGTGCATATCCCAGATGCGGACCTAGGTGGCGCCCAAGCACCGACTGGTGGTGACCCACCCATGAGCAGTTGCTAGAGAGCTGCCACGTCGTCCGAGGTGCTTGTAGATTTTCTGCAGTGTCTAGAGTTTCTCTGTGGATTGGCTTTTGAGCCCAATTGCATGTTTTTCATTTTGTGTCCACCGATCGATGCCGAACCTGTGACTTGTGCCCAGTTGTACCGTCCGAATCAACGTTGTGCATCTTTAGGTTAAGACGGTGTTGCGTTTGGATGCTTGTGTGCAGAGTTACGGTCAAACCTGTGGTTTTGGGCCAGTTTAAGGATAAACTGACACTATCGCGTGCGTCACCCGTGCTAAAATGCGTCTAGGGCATGCACACCCATGTTGGAAGAGACATGAGCTCTGGTGGTGAGCGGGAGAAATGCAGCGCCAAGATTTGGCTAAGTCTGGAAGGAATGATTTAAGAATCAAGGAAGGAGTACAATGAGCCCAACTATGAGCTTATGTACTGGGGACTGGCGGCTAGCCCACCAGGCCCCGTCATCCCCGCCGCACCAAAATGCACGGACGGGGAATACACATGTCCCAGAACATGAAACCAACCAATGGAGGTCTCCCGAGACACCGGAACAATCAACCGTGTGCCCGGGTCTCGACCGACAAGAACATATCCAATATACCCCAAACACAACCAAACTCAACGATGACACACTAGCATCACGGACTAGCCAAGCTAGGCAAGTTTAGGCCTCCCGAGACGCCGGAACACGTAGCCGGGCGTCCAGGTCTCAGCCACATGCAAGCTACACATGTCTGACAAAAGGTCTCAACCAAAGGACTCGATCAATGGTGTTGGGTCTCCCGTGGTACTGGTACAAGCCACCATGTACCCGGGTCTCGACCAGAGAGAGAGTGCACACCCTGTCACAGACAATATGCCGTCAACCTCTATGGGGTCTCCCTGAGCACTGGCACAAACCACCAAGTGCCCGGGTCCGCCGATGCTGCCAGTGGAGATGATGCTGCCGATGCAGCTGATGCTGCAGATGCTGCCGGTGTTGCCGATGCTGCTGGTGCTGCTGATGCAGCAGATGCTGCCGATGAAGCCGGTGGTGCTGATGCAGCTGGTGCTGATGGTGCAGCTGGTGCTGCTGATGAAGCTGGTGCTGCCGATGTAGCAGACGGAACTGATGCTGGAGGTGCTGTAGATGATGTCAATACAGTAGATGTAGCTGATGCCTCAACAGGTGATGCTGCAGAAGATTTAGGTGCTCTCGCTGAGGGAGAGGATGGAGCTGATGATCCTGAAGGTGCCGACACCGCCCATGTAGAGGATCCTCATGAAGACATCGACCCCAATGATGAAGTTGGTGCACCTGGTGGAGACGATGTGGTCAGTGCAACTAACGTGGTTAGAAGGACTGGTGTGGAAGATGGAAGCGCTGAAGAGGCACTAGATACAACTGGTGCCGTCGGTACTGGGGATGTAGTAGATGCACCTATCACAAGCGTTGCCGTAGTACCTACTGCTACCAAGGGCGTCGATGCAGCTAGTGGGGTCAATGTAGCGGATGAGACCAACTCTGAGGACGAAGCCAAGAGTCCATGGGACGCTGATGCTACGAAAGCTGCGGATGCTGCAGATGATGCTGCGGATGCTCGCAATGGAGTGGATGCAGCAGATGGGGCAGCCGATACAGGAGGTGCAACTGTCATAGCCAATGCAACTGGTACCGTAAGTGAGGCAGGTGCTGCAAGAGAGGCTGATGCCGATGAAGCTGTGGATGCAGCAGATGAAGCCGATGCTGCGGCTGCTAGTGAAGAAGCAGATAGAGCAGGTGGTGCTGCTAGTGTAGAGAGGACTGATGCTGCTGATCCTGCGAAAGATGTAGACGCTACGGAGGAAGTTGCTGCTGGAGCTGCAACAGGTGGGGCAGCTGGTGCAACAAATGCAGTTGTACCAGCTGATGCAGTTGGTACTGTAGAGGATGCGGGAAGCGTGGATGTAGACTGTGTGGATATGTCTGATGCTACTACTGCTGCTGAACCTGTAGAAGCTGCAGAGGACGCTGCTGCAGGCGATGCAACAAGTGGGGCAGCCCGTGCAGCAAGTGCAGCTGTACTAGCTGATGCAGGTGGTACTGTAGAGGATGCGGAATGTGTGGATGTAGACTGTGTGGATATGTCTGATGCTACTACTGCTGCTGAACCTATAGAAGCTGCAGAGGACGCTGTTGCAGGCGATGCAACAGGTGGGGCAGCCCGTGCAGCAAATGCAGTTGTACTAGCTGATGTAGCTGGTACTGTAGAGGATGCGGGAAGCGTGGATGTAGATTGTGCGGATATGTCTGATGCTTCTACTACTGCTGAACCTGTAGAAGCTGCAGAGGACGCTGTTGCAGGCGATGCAACAGGTGGGGCAGCCTGTGCAGCAAGTGCAGCTGTACCAGCTGATGCAGCTGGTACTGTAGAGGATGCGAGAAGCGTGGATGTAGACTGTGTGGATATGTCTGATGCTGATGGACCTGCTCTAACAGATGCAGTACTAGGTGCTCCTGCTCCATCCTCGGTGCTCACTAGCGTAGTCGACGTCGAAGTGGAAGGATACACACACCCCCCCTCAACCGGTGCAACGACAGAAGCCGGTGGAGATGAAGACGTGCCAGAGACGAGACGAACATGACGCGCTGGGCGACGACGACGACGTCGAGCAGGAGGCTGACTAAGAGGGGGCATGACACCAGTGGAGCGGAGGATGGAGAGAATAGCCGTAGACTGAGATGAAAGGTCTGGTGCAGCTGGAGAAGGTCCCTCGGTGAAGGATGAAGAAGACGAGGATGACGGGGAACAGGAAGAATCATCCGGATGGGAGAAGAGGTGGTCCCTGATCTGCTGCATCATCTGCCGCAGACTCTGGAGCTCAGTGTACAGGACTGCCAGAGCGCCGGTGGGAGAAACGGAAGAATGAGGTAGGTCTGTCGGCTGTGGAGTATGAGGGATATCACGAGGCTGGAGCCAGGGTGGGTGCCACCCACTAGGACGCAAGTGGCACTGGCGCCAACCGTGGCGTCCATCGCCACCAAAGTGGCAGGCAAACCCACGAAGAGCCAGATCCTGCCATGGAAGAAGATGACCAATCCTCTGAGAGGAATGATGGTGAGGATGGAGAATGTCGTGTCCCTGCGGGGTAGAGACCGACCACGGGAGCGGCTGGAGAGCATCATCACTAAAAGGTGGTGCTGCCGGCCACACATCAACCCCGGAAGGCGGGGAATGATGCGGATGAGCGTGAAAAACGCCATGGCTCGGTGGTGGCAAGAAGGACCACTGAGAAGGCTGACCAGAGGGTGGAGGCGGTCCGGACACCAGGCTGGCAGGCTGGTGCCACGGGTACGCGTGCAGAGCGCTGGCTCCGGTCGGAGTAGAAGCCGACCACAGAGGGAGCTGGCCAGCGGACCCATAAAAAGGTGATGCCAGAGGCCGGGTCAAAGTGCCGATGGGCTGGTGACACGGCTGGGCGAGAGGAACGCTCTCTCCTGGTGGTGAAGGGACCGGCCACAGGAGTGAATGGCCAGCACCACCGTGAGGTGGTGGCGCCGGCGGTGTGATCACCGTGCCAGAAGGCAATCCGTGATAAGAGTGAGTGTGGGAGGTACTGTGTCCCGGCGGTGTAGAAACTGACCACGGGGACACATGGCGGGGATGACCACGTAGAGGTGGTCTCGGCTGCAGTCTCAGTGGGTCTGGGGGTCGCAGATGAAGAGGGTGAGAGTGCAGAACACTATCAGTGGCCGAGGGAGAAAATCCCTGTGTGAGGCAAGGGCCAGGAGGTGGCCCCGGCCATGGCAACATCGTGTCGAGAGGGAAGATGAGATGTGATGATGAGAGAGGTCCTGGCACTGTCCGTAGGTGGTGCAAAAAGGAAGGGAAGAGGTCCTAAGCGACTAAAAAACAAAAAATGGCTGTAGTGTATGGTAGACGTACTTGTGCTGAAAGGAGGAAAGGGAAAAGGAAAATGGAATGGGAGAAATCCCCCGTTCTAGGAAGAAAAGTCAGGAGAAGAACCAAAAGAGAAAAAACCTCGTTGTCTGACAGAAAAAAATTACGGAATTACCCCTGGGGTTATCAAGTGCACTGTTTTAGTTTTCTTGTCTCGCTTACCCCTGTCTGACCTAAAAGCCTGTTTTTTTTTTGGGATGAAGTGGCGGGGTCATGTCCGGCGTGCGGAACGCATGTCAATCGGCAACCACCCACAATCGCGTGGGTGATTTCGCACCCACGTGAAAATCGTGGGTGACTTTCGCCACTGCGAAGTGCCGACGGCGATGACGTCAGCGGGACTGCGAGGGGTCGGGTCCGTGAAGCGAGCGAGAGCCAGCGAGAGCGAGAGAGAGACAGCGAGAGCCAGCGAGAGCGAGAACCAGAGAGCGGAAGACAGTGGGATGAGAGAACCAGAAGCGAGAAAGGAGAAGAGCAGAGCAGAGTGCGTCAGCAGCTGCTGCAATGCGGTGTCGCTGCTGCTGCTGCTGATGCTAGTAATAGTACAAAGTGCGCAATGCAGCAGCCACTACTCGCTGTTTGCGCCAGGACTGGCAAGCTGTGCCAGGTTGCTGCTGTGGTTGTTGCTCGCACGCAATGCACGTTTTTGCGCAGTGTTGCTGCTGCTCGCGGAGCTGCATCGTCTGCTGCTCGCAGCTGGCTGAGCAATCGCGAGGTGCACAGTGCAGGACACGTCGCCTGCCAGGACTGCAAGCTACAGCTGCTGCTAAATGCGGGCATGGCCACCACGCCTAGCTGCAGTTGCTGCGCTATCCTACTTCAACTGCTCGCGTCCACTGCTGCTGCTGCTACTGCTAGCCAGGTGCAGGCTGGACAACTTTGGGTTGCACTATGCAAGTGCAGCGCACTTGCTCGCTACTGCTGTCTGCATGTGCAAGCTACTACTTTGCTGACGCTGCTGCTGCTGCTGCTTTGTGCAGCTTTGGCTGCAGCTGCTTGCACGCTGCTGCTGCTGGCTGCTGCTGGCTGCTACAGGCTGCTTGGGCCTGTTACGAAAACACCCGCAGATATACGCGCGCTTGTAAGAGCTGCTCGCACGCAGCTTGCAATGCTGCATGCTGCTTGCACGCTGCTTGCACGCTGCTTGCACGCTGCTTGCACGCTGCTTGCTCGCTGCTTGTGCCGGCTGCTCGCACGCTGCTGGCACACGGGTGACCGCGTTTACTCACAAAACACACGGGTTCTGTAGGCAGCGGCAAGAGGCCGCCTTAAGCTCTCACACATGCTAGTCTAGGAGGAGAAGCATCCATGGACCGGGTGGTGCAAGAGAGCTAGTTGAAGAACCAACGAGAGGAAACAACAAGTATGTGAGTAACGAGCAAGCGAGGTCTTAGCCGCGGTTGGCCGGGCCACCCACTCGAGTGACTCGAAGTGGGGCCCAGTCGCCACCCTGGGGTCGAACCTGACCGGTCGGCAAAATGCCGCCGCGATTTCTCACACCTCAGAGCGACTGAGTGTGTGGCCCCGCACGATCAGCAACCCGGGCAAGAACCAACCAACCTGCACAGAATGCAAGAACATAGTTCCAGAAAAACACATCGACCACGAGCGTATGTGGTGCATGCATCAACTCAGGTAATCCCTCAGATCTCAACCACCAAGTGGCTCAAACTTAACCACGGAGAATTGCATGGTCCCACCACAGAATGGGGGTGAGCACAGCTGTGATCACTCTCGCTTTGTACTTGCACAACCTTGCTTGGACCATGGCTTCAATGGCATTCAATCTCCTGCAGTGAGTGAGTGAGTGAGAGGGCAGAGACAAGAGGTCACTTGCGTGTGTGTCAAACACTAACACTCCCCCATGACCCACAGACGAACGGCCCACACAACGTACGACGACTCACGACAAGTGAAACGAGAACATCACACCAGTCAGAAGGGTGACAAGGATATGACATCAGCCAGGAGGATCACGAGTGCGCAGCAGGCCGACAGCATGCACAGCAGCCTTGAACATTCCACTGCTGAGAGCTTTGGTGAGAAAGTCTGCACGTTGTTGACGCGTGTCGACCCAGACAACCTGAACATCTCCTGCGGCAATGCGCTCACGCACAAAGTGATGCTCGATGTTGATGTGCTTGGTGCGAGAATGGTGCATGCCATCATGCTCAGCAATTGCCTTAGTGCTCTGATTGTCGCAGCGTAGAGTGATGCAGCGGATGGGAATGCGAAGCTGCTGCAGCAAGCGAGAAAGCCAGACACTCTCACACGTACCTGCGCCGAGAGCAACATACTCAGCCTCAGCGGAGCTACACGCCACGCAGCCCTGTTTGCCACTCTTCCATGAAATGGCGGTGCCACCTACAAGGAAGATGTAGCCTGTACGACTACGCGCGTCTGCATCATGAGCCCAGTCACTGTCAGTGTACCCATCAACAACTACGGAGGGCTGGGATCTGTAACACAGGTCGACATGTGCGGTGGTGAGAGCGTAGCGAACTACGCGCAGTGTAGCCTCAAGGTGCTTCTGCCGGGGCTGCTGAGAGAACTGGGCCACGAAGTTTACCGAAAAGGCCACATCAGCTCTGGTGGTGGTGGCGAGGTACATCAGTGACCCAATCACACTGAGGTAGTCGGCCACGTCGACAGTGTTTCCCAAACGAGATGGGTCAGATGACTTCAGCAGACGCTGGCCTGCTGGAGTCATCGGTGTGGATGCTGTGGGGGTCTCAGCAAGCAGTGAAGAGAAGCGCTCCCCCAGGCTGCGAATGTAAGCAGCTTGGTGCACATGCAGTGTCCTGCGTTGACGGTCCCTGTCAAGCTCCATGCCAAGAAACACCCGAGCTGGACCCAGGTCCTTCATTTTGTAGACCGACTGGAGGAGGGTCTTCACTGACTGCACAGCAGCAGGACTGGGTGATGCGATGAGGAGATCATCCACGNGTGCTTCTGCCGGGGCTGCTGAGAGAACTGGGCCAGGAAGTTGACCGAAAAGGCCACATCAGCTCTGGTGGTGGTGGCGAGGTACATCAGTGACCCAATCACACTGAGGTAGTCGGCCACGTCGACAGTGTTTCCCAAACGAGATGGGTCAGATGACTTCAGCAGACGCTGGCCTGCTGGAGTCATCGGTGTGGATGCTGTGGGGGTCTCAGCAAGCAGTGAAGAGAAGCGCTCCCCCAGGCTGCGAATGTAAGCAGCTTGGTGCACATGCAGTGTCCTGCGTTGACGGTCCCTGTCAAGCTCCATGCCAAGGAACACTCGAGCTGGACCCAGGTCCTTCATTTTGTAGACCGACTGGAGGAGGGTCTTCACTGACTGCACAGCAGCAGGACTGGGTGATGCGATGAGGAGATCATCCACGTAGACCAGAACGGCCACGAAGGGCTGTGAGGGTGCACTCAAAAAGAGTGCGGGGTCGACCGAGCTGCGGTGGTAGCCGCCTCTCTCCAGAGTGAAGGAGATCTCAAAGTTCCAACAGCGTGGCGACTGTTTCAGCCCGTACAATGCCTTGCGCAGTCGCCAGACCTTGTCAGTGCCATCAATGAAGCCTGGGGGCTGCACCATGTAGATCTCCTCATCGAGGCTTCCGTGCAGGAATGCGTTGTTAACGTCCATCTGCTCCAATTCCCAGTCATGCTGGGCGACCAGGCTCAAGAGAGCCCGGGCGGTAGTGTATCGACCGACAGGCGCAAATGTCTCGTCGAAGTCAATGCCCAGGATTTGGGAGAAACCCTTGGCAGTGAGGCGTGCCTTTTATCTGTCAATCGTGCCATCAGGTTTTAGCTTGCGCCGAAGCACCCAACGGGCTGAGACGGCTTTACGACCGGGTGGGAGGTCCACCAGCTCGAACACCTCATGATCGTTCAAGGCCTTAAGCTCCTCCTGCATGGCCTCCTCCCAACGCTCAGCATCAGCAGCCTCCCTGGCCTGGCGCACGGTGGTAGGCTCAGCAGGGGGTGAGATCAGAGAAGGGAGGCCGCTAGCAGCAAAACAGGCGGCAACATAGCCTGCTGCAGATGCATCCAAGGCACTGTGGAACTCATGAGCAACAAGTGCATAGCCCACCGCTGAACTAGGATGGACTACATTGATGGCAAGACCGAGGGCATCAAGCCCGGTAGGTCTGGCTGTGGAGTCAACTGCAGTGGAGGGTGCACTGGACCGAGTGCGACTCTGTGACTGAAAGGCAGACGTCTGGGGTAGGGCTCGGAGTCTGCCCCCACGGGTGTACGGTTCAGGCACAATTGGAGGTGCCTCCGAAACTGGAGGAGAGACAGGCTCAGTGTCAACCAAGGGTGCCTGAGAGGGGGCATCAGAGACAGCACGCTGGGGTGAGAGTGGAGAGGTGCCCTCAGACAGTGGAGGGACGCTGGCTGGGACAGACGTGGACTCTGACGAAGAAGAAGGTGACAAGTGTGGGGGAGACGGATGTGAGGTGTCCGCGTGAGAAGGACAGGGAGAAGAGGACAGGCTCGGGGAAGACGCATCAGTAGGGTTAGAGACAGGACCAGGACTATGGGGAGGCAAGGTCGAGGAAGAAGGGCCAGCGAGAACGGAGGCTGGAGTAGACCCACTCCCCCCAAGCCGACGGAGCGAGGACAAAGAGGAGAGAGGAGCGACCCGAGACAAGTCGTGAGGAAAGACATCTTCAAAGAACAAAGCATCGCGGGACTCGATGACCCGAGCGCGATCTGGGTCCCAGAAGCGCCAGGCCTTGGACATGGCCGAGACACCGAGAAAGGTGCACAGGTGTGCGCGCGGGCTCAGTTTGCCATCACGCAAGTCCTCAGGAAGCCAGACAGCGGCGACACAGCCCCA
>SZWC01009286.1:78148-96483 GCA_023375785.1 Penium margaritaceum | reverse complement strand
TGTCTCAACCCATACGATGCTGATGCTGCCGTCATGCAACAACGAACGCACATAGTGATACTCAACATTGATGTGCTTTGTGCGTGTGTGATGCACACCGTCATTGTCGGCGATGGCCATGGCACTCTCATTGTCACAATGCAAGGTGATGGATGCGACAGACTGACGCAACTCGGACAGCAGACGATGCAACCACACGCTCTCACACGCGCCTGAGCCAAGGGCCACGTACTCAGCCTCGGCAGTGTTGCGTGCAATGCACCCCTGCTTGCCACTACGCCAGGACACAACTGTGCCGCCGACCAGAAAGATCCAGCCCGTGCGACTCTTATCGTCTGGACTGCCGGCCCAGTCACTGTCGGTGTAGCCCACTACGACGACGGACGGCTGACGGCGGAACATGAGACCTCGCCGAGGAGTCAAGACGACATAGCGCAGCACTAAGATCGCGGCCTCGAAGTGGAGGTGACGCGCCTCCTGAGAGAACTGGGCTAGGAGGTTGACGGCGAACGCGATGTCTGCGCGCGTCGTCGTCGCCAGGAACATCAGTGACCCGATGAACCGCAAACACGTGGTCACATCAACTGGCTCCCCCACAACAGCTGGGTCATGAGTCTTCAGCTTCACCTGGCCATCGGGTGACATGGGTGAAGATGCGCTAGGCACGAGGGGTAAGTCCTCGGCGAATCGAGTGGAAAGGGTCTGCACAGAGGCAGCCTGGTGAACGTGCAGGATGCCCTGGGAGCGATCATGCTCAAGCTCCATGCCCAGGAAGACTCGGGCAGACCCGAGGTCCTTCATCTGGTAGGCGGCGTGCAGCAAGTCCTTGACACGCTCGATGGCGGCCGCGTCTGGCGACATAATGAGGAGATCGTGGACGTAGACCAGATTTGCCGCGAAGGTCTGACCTCGTGGGCTCACGAACAGTGTGGGGTCAGTGGTGCTGCGCTGGAGGCCGCCACGGAGAAGCGTGCTGCTGAACTCTTGGTTCCAGCACCAAGGCGACTGCTTCAGGCCATAGAGGGCCTTCCACAGCCGCCAAACTCTCCCAGTGCCGTCGTCCAAGCCTGGGGGCTGCACCATGCAGAGCTCCTCACCCTCCAGTGAGCCATGGAGGAATGCGTTGCTCATGTCCATCTAATGCTGCTCCCACCCGTGTTGGGCAACCAGGCTGAAGAGCGCCTAGCTAGTGGATAACCGACCGACTGGGGCGAAGATCTGGTCGTAGCCGACCCCAGGGACCTGAGCAAACCCCTTTGATGTGAGGCGGGCCTTGTACTTGTCCAAGGATCTGTCAGGCTTCCACTTACGCCAAAAGACCCACTTGGCACCTATGGCCTTTGGACCTGGAGGGAGGTCGACGAGGTCATACACGTGGTGTTGTTGGATAGCAGTGAGCTCGTCGGCGCTGGCAGCATCCCAATGTGCGGCCTCAGGGGAGGCTCGAGCCTCGCGTAGGGTGGAAGGGTCCTTTTGGCCGAGGTCGGAGGCTACCGCCTGGGCCACGTGTGTAGCGCGGTCGGGCAGAAGATGGTCCTGAGTGTGACGGGTCCACGGAGGCGGACGGGGCTACTGGTCCGGAGGAGCCTGCAGACGCGACAGGCACTGCTGGCCCGGAGGGGCGAGTTGGCCCGGAGGAGCGAGCAGACGCGATAGGCGTTGCTGGCCCGGAGGGGCTAGCGGACGTAACAGAGGCTGCTGGGCCAGAGGGGCCAGCGGACGGGACTGGGCCTGCCGGCCCGGAGGGGCCAGCGGATGCGACTGGGGCTGCTGGCCCGGAGGGGCCAGCGGACGCGACTGGGGCAGCTGGTTCGGAGGGGCCAGCGGACGCGACAGGAGCTGCGGGCCCAGAAGGGCCAGCAGACGCGACTGGGGCTGTTGGCCTGGAGGGGCCATCGGAAGCGACTGGGGCTGCCGGCCCGGAGGGGCCAGCGGACACGACAGGAGCTGCTGGCCCGGAGGGGCCAGCGGACGCGACAAGGGCAGCTGGTCCGGAGGGGCCAGCAGACGCAACAGGGGTAGCTGGCTAGGAAGGGCCAGTGGACGCGGCTGGGATTGTTGTCCTGGGGGGCAGCGGACGCGACATGGGCTACGGGCTCAGAGGGACGGAGTATGTGTCACCCGGAAGCGACAGGACGGAGAATGGACTCACCACTACCCCACGCGACGGGAGGGACACGGACGAGCCGGAGCGGATGAGGTCGCGGGGAAACAGGTCCTCGAAGAAGAGGGCATCGCGGGACTCGACGATGCAGTGTGGGGATGGGTCCGAGAAGCGCCAGGCCTTGGACTGACGAGATACGCTGAGGAAGGTGCAGGGGCGTCCGTGGGGGGCGAGCTTGCCGCCCTGTTGCGGGACAGGCAGCCACACAACGGCGACGCAGCCCCAAACGCGAGCCGGGCGGAGGTCAGCGCGCCGACCGCACCAGTGCTGGTAGGGCGTGGACTAGCGGGGAAGGGGACCGTGGGGGACCCGGTTCCAGACCCAGGTCATGTAGGTCATGGCTTCAAAATAGAAACCATCAGAGAGACATGACTCGACCCACATGGTGCGAACAGCGTCGGCCATGGTACGGTTGCACCGCTCGGAGACGCCGTTCTGGGCGGGTGTGTAGGGCGCAGACGTCTCATGGTGGATCTCGCGGGAGGCGAGAAAGGCCGTGGGCTCACCTAGGAACTCGCAACCGCGATCGGAGCAAAAGCGGCGAAGGGGGCGGCCACACGCGCGCTCCGTGAGGACAAGCCAGTCCTGAATGGTTCGGGCGACATTGCTCTTCTGCCGAAGGCAGAAGACCCAACGGTAGCGAGAGTAGTCGTCCGTAAGAGTGAGGACATAGCGTCCATGCTCACCGATAGACTTGGTGGGGAGAGGGCCCATGACGTCCGAGTGGACAAAGTTAAGAGGGGCGGATGTACGGGAGGAAGAGAGGGGGTATATGGACTGGTGCATCTTCTCCTGAGTGCAGTCAATGCACTCAGTGGGGCACGGGAGAGGGAAAGTCTCCGGGTCAAGGCCCTTGTCCGGCTGGGTGCGGAGCATCCTTTCTACGGCGGTAGAGTGGACGTGGCAAAGGCGGCGATGCAAGAGGCGGGTATGCTGAGGAGAAAGCGTGCTAGTGACAAACACAGGACCTATGGCGGCCGACGGGGAGGAGACGGGAGGGGAAGAGGAGAGGCGGGGAACGTGCCACAGGTTGCCACGGGCGGTGGCGTGCAGTACGACAAGACCAGACGGACGCAATGACACAATGCCGACACCACGCGAGTGCACAACGTCCATGCTCATGCAGTGAAGAGCAGTCACGGACAGGAGGCTGAGCTCAAGACCAAGGACGAAGAGAACATCGGTAAAAAAAAACGTCACTGGCCGGACCACGGAAATGAACGACGCCAACACCACGGACAGGTAGCACCTGTCCAGAACCCGTCCGGACACCGGAGACATCACCGACAGGACCGAGCATACTGAAGGCCTTGCGATAGGCCGTCATGTGATGCGTGGCCCCGGAGTCGATGATCCAGGCCTCAGCAAGGTCCTGGACAGGGGTCGCCAGATCACTCACGGTCACATGGCAGCAAGCGAGGGACGCGGACGCAGTGGAAGGAGGCGTGAAACGAGACTGCCAATCGTCAAGTCATGCAACGTCGTCAAGGGTTGGGGTGGAGGAGAACATGGGAGACGACGAGACAGACAAGGAAACGGGACACGACCGTAACTCAGTCTCAGTCATACAGGGATGGGCCGGAGGGCAGGAGGTGACGTAACTCGCACTTCCCTGGGGAGGAGGGCAAGGCAGACCAAGTTGGAGCACGATGAACTGCTCCTGCTGACGCTCACAAGAGGATGGCCCAGGAGTGTGGACGGAGTGCGGAGTGACGGCGCCGGAGCTCGGGTAGTAGGAGGGCTGAGCCGGCAAAGAAAGCGGAGGTGCTGACGGCTGAGAGTAGTACTGTTGCGGGTAGTAATGCTGCGGCACGGGAGTTTGCGGGACAGGCGGAGCTGTCGGAGTGGCAGAGCTGCTGGACGAGGTTGAAGTGTCACGGTCAGCAGCAGCAACGGCGGCAGAGGTGAGTCGGCGCTCCCGTTGGCGGTGCATGGTGGCGATGACGCGCGCCTTTTCCGTTGAGAGAGGGCACGTTTACCACCCGTGCCCGGGCTTGCCACAGTTTAGGCAGACCGAGCCACCACCGTTGGACCCGGTTGATGACTGCTGCTGTTGCTGTTGCGGCGGACCCTTGCCTTTCTTGGTCCGGCTCTTCTTCTTCTTCCCTGAAGACGATGAGGTAGCTGCGACGGGGGAGGCGACGACCACGGACGCAATGGTAGGGGAGGCGACGGTAGGTGATGCAAGCGCCTCCATGCGATGGAGTTGGGACTCCTAGCGAGCTTCCTCAATGCGGAGGAAGAGCTCGTATGCCCAGGGCATGAGGGCGCCCTGGGCCGCCATGGTGGAGAGGACGTCCTGGGGGTAGTGGACGAAGACGTCCGCGTACTCGCTAGTGGCGTAACGCTTGATGGTGAGGAGCGCGGACAGAGGGGGCAGAGCAGATTTGCCGAGTCGACGGAGGATGTCCTCCGCCCGCTGCCAGTAGGCAGTGACTATCTCGGTCTCCCCCATGTGCAGGGAGTTGAACTCCCGGAGCAGACGGCTGATCTCAGCGTCGCTGGACAGGCGATGGGGCCTGGTGAGGACGTGCCATGCGGCTGCAGGGTCTTGGATGTTGCCAGTGATGAAGTCGCCGAGGAAGGGCTCCAGGGCAAGGCGGGAGGCTGGGGGGGCCACTGGGACAAGGACATGGACGGCGCGACCAGCGTCATACAGCTTATCGGCCTGGGTGGAGCCGCAAGGGAGGGCGTAGTAGGCCCACAGACCCTCACCCTACGCCCAGATCCGGAAGCTGAGCTCCCAGCTCCGGAACTGCTCGCCGGCCTGAAGCGGCGGCGGCGGTGTCTCAAAGTCTTTCTACCTGCGGCCGGCACCCAGAGTGGGGCCAAGGACGGAGGTCATTGTCTACCGCTGGCGCTGAGTCTGCTGCTGTGCCAGGTAGTACGTGGTAGCGGACACAGCGGGGCTAGCGTACCCTGGAGGGATGAAGGTCGACAGCGTAATGGTGGCGGTGTGGACGGTGATTGGCTGTAGCGCTGCAAGCTGCTGCGTCAAGGCGGCGAGCTGTTGCTGAAGAGCAGCGAGAGGGTTAGGGTTGCCGCCAACATTACAAGTGGGCTGCTGCTGCTGTTGCTGCAGGGGCGGCGGCTGCTGTTGCTGTAGCGGCGGTGGCTGCTACTACTGTTGATGTAGGGGCGGCAGTTGCTACTGCTGCTGTAGCGGTAGTGGCTGCTGTTGCTGCTGCTGCAGGGGCGGCGGCTGCTGCTGCGACAGGGGCGGCGGCTGCTGCTGCTGCAGTGGTGGTTGCTGCTACTGCTGCTATTGCAGGGGCGGCGGCTGTTGCTGCTGCTTCAGTGGCGGTGGCTACTGCTTCTGCTGCTCTAGGGGCGGCGGCTGTTGCTCCTACCGCGGCGGCGGCGGCTGCTGCTACTGCGGCGGCGGCGGCTGATGTTGCTATAGTGGCGACGTGTGTTGCTGCTGCTGTTGCTGCAGCAATCGCTACAAGAAAGGAGGGGTAGGGGTCCCCCTAGCAGAGGAGGACCCCTCCTCGCCGTGACTGTCAGCCATGACTTAGTGTCCCTTTTTTTCTGTTGTCTTTGTGTTGCTGATGTCAGCAGGAGGTTGGGGCGGTGAAGATTCTACCCACTCTTTTGGCCTTCAACCTTTCCCTTTCCCCCCCTTTTTTTGTGTTGATGATGTTAGCAGTGATGTCAGCAGTGACGTCAGCAGAGGGGTGCTGATGTTAGCAGCGGCGGATGTTGGGGCCGCCGCTACTGCTATTGCTGCTGATGCTGCTATAGCCACTGCTGCTGCTACTACAGCTACTGCTGGAGCTGCTGCTACTACTATTACTGCTGTAGCTACTGCTGCTGCTATTGCTGCTGCTGCTATTTACTACTGCTGCTGCTGTTGCGGCTGCTGCTACTATTGCTGCTGCTACAGCTACTGCTGCTGTTGCTGCTGCTGCTGCTGGAGCTGCTGCCTGCTGCTTCTACTGCTGTTGGTGCTACTACAACTACTGCTGCTGTTGCTGTTGCTGTTGTAGTTCCAGCTGCAGCTACTGTTGCCACAAGCTACTACGGCTGCTGCAGCTTGCTGCTGCTGCTGCGCACTGCTGTAGCTGCTGCGTGCTGCAGCAGCTGCTCGCTGCTGCGGCGGGCTGCTGCAGCAAGCTGCGGGGATGGGGGATTTTTTTTGTTGCCCTTTACTTGTTTTGTTTCTTTTTTTCTTGTCACAGCGGGCAGCAGCCTGTTGTATGCTGTGAGCAGCGGGCTGCTTCTTGCCTGGCAGCAGCGGGCTGCTGCTCGCTGGGAGCAGCGGGTTGCTGCTCGCTGGCAGCACCGGGCTGCTGCTCGCTTCTCGCTTGGTGCGAGCAGCGAGCAACAGCAGCTGCGGCTGGCAGCTGCCAGCTGCTGCTCGATGTTGCTGTTGTTGCAGCTGGCTGCTGCTGCAGCTCGCTGTAGCAGCTGTTGCAGCTCGCTCTTGCTGCTGCATGCTGCTGCAGTTGTTGCGTGCTGCGGCTACTGCCTGCTGCCGCTGCGGGCTGCTGATGCGAGCTGCTGATACGCGCTGCTGCTACTACTGCGCGCTGCTGCTACTGCTGCTACTGCGAGCTGCTGCTACTACGGGCTGCTGCAAGTTGCTGCTTCTGCCTACTGCTGCTGGTGGTGCCAGTCACTGCACCTGGGTGACGTTGCTGCTTGCGTCATCGCCCGCAGACGTCAGACGCCGCCTGCCGCTCACCTCCTCGCGTCACGCGTGGGGGTCAGTGCTGCCAAAAAATTTCGGCAGCATTTCCCCTGGTCCAGCGGCCGTGGGAAAAAATCTGACGCCGCCACCAGGCGGGTCAATGCTGCGAGGAAAAATCGGGCAGCATTTCCCCTGCATTGGCGCGCATTGGGGTCCGCCGGTGTTGTCTGGCACCTATTCGTCAGTCTTCTGCTGCTGCTGCTACGCTCTGGCTCTGATACCAAAATGGAAAGCCTAGGCAGCAGGTTGGGGCCGCAACGTTGTTGATGCAGCGTGTGGGCTTCCACGCTCGTTGCTTAAGTCAGCTGCCCCCTCAGTCTGCTGCTCTAGAGTAAAAGTCTGGAAGCTCTGGGTTTGTTACTCAGAAACGCGCGCGTTAGAGTTAGCGCTAGAAAGCAGCTGAAAACTGAAAGTAACTGGTTAGGAATGAAGAATGAGCAACAATGGGAGACCCCTCCAAGTTCTAGCTCCCCCCCACTAGTGTAGAAGTTGTTACTCAGCTAACCAGCCAATCAGAAAATAGCTGTGGACCTATTTTCTGGCAGGCAGGGTTTTCTCGGTGAGCCCTGCCAATAAACCGACAGCCCAAAACCTGGGCGTCGTCCGTTTTGCCTGAAAACTAGATCATATCATAATACCAACGCTGCAAACGCAGTCGTGCGGTCAGAATCAGCTAGACAAATAGTAGCAGAGAGTTATGGCTGCCCGAACCCAGGCAGCGCCTACGGTAGTCCATGATGCCGAACAGGGTCATACAGCACGCAACAAGGACCCTAGGCAGGGCATGACGATGCAGACGCGGCGGGACGCGCTGGACGCATGCAGACAACAATTGCGGTGGCAGTGACCGCCGGCAGCACGACCGCCGAGGACACCTGCCGATGGAGCTGAGCACGTCGCCGGAGAGAGGAGGCTCCAGCGAACCGCGAGTAGACCTCAGCATGCGTCGGCTCCACCGGATGACGCTCCATCAGCGTCGAGTCTCGCCGTGAGTCATCTGCACGCCGATGTACACAAGCGGGTATGACACAACAGAGCACAATGAGGGATGCGCAAAAACCAACAATCTGCATGCGCCCAGTACGTCCCATCGCGTCTGCATCGTTATGCTTTGTCTAGGGTCCTTGTTGCATGTTGCATGGCCCTGTTTGGCATCATGGACCATCGTAGGCACTGCCTGGGTTCGGGCAGCCATAACTCCTTGCCTCTATTTTTCTAGCTGTTTGTGACCGCACGACTGTGTTTGCAGCGTCGGTATTATGGTATGGTCCAGTTTTCAGGCAAAACGGACGACGCCCGGGTTTTGGGCTGTCGGGCGTCTGGCAAGGCTCACCGAGAAAACGTTGCCTGCCAGAAAATAGGTGTGGCACTATTTTCTGATTGGCTGGTTAGCTGAGTAACAAATTTTACACTAGTGGGGGGGGGGCGTAGAACTTGGAGGGGTCTCCCATTGTTGCTCATTCTTCATTCCTAACTAGTTACTTTCAGTTTTCAGCTGCTTTGTGGCGCTAACTCTGGCGCGCGCGTTTCAGAGTAACAAACCCAGAGCTTCCAGACTTAGATTCTAGAGCAGCAGACTCAGGGGGCAGCTGACTTAAGCAACGAGCGTGGAAGCGCGCACGCTACATCAACAATGCTGCTGCCTCAACCTGCTCCCTAGGTTTTCCAGTGTGGTATCAGAGCCAGAGAGTAGCAGCAGCAGCAGAAGACTGGCGAACAGGTGCCAGACAACGCCGGCGGACCCCCATACGTGCAAGTGCAGGGGAAACGTTGCCGGATTTTTTCCGGCAGTATTGACCCGCCTGGTGGTGGCGTCAGATTTTTTCCTACGGCCACTGGGCCAGGGGAAATGCTGCCGAAATTTTTTGGCAGCACTGACCCCCACGCATGACGCGAGGAGGTGAGCGGCAGGCAACGTCTGACATCCGCGGGCGACGACGCAAGCTGCAACGTCACCCAAGTGCAATGACTTGTACCAGCAGCAGCCGCAGGCAACGGCAGCGAGCAGCCGCAACAGCAGCCAGTAGCAGCTGCATGCAGCAGCAGTAGCAGGCAGAAGCAGTAGCTCCTAGCAGCTCGCAGTAGCAGCAGCTCGCAGCAGCAATAGCAGCAGTAGCGTGCAGCAGCAGCCCGGAGCAGCAGCCCGCAGCGGCAGCAAGGAGCAGCTGCAGCACGCAAGAGCTACAGGGGCGTGCAACATCAGCAGCGAGCTGTAGGAGCTGCTGTAGCGAGGTGCAGCAGTAGCCAGCTACAATGGTAGCAGTAGCGAGCAGCAGCTAGCAGCTGCCAGCAGCGACTGCTGCTGCTCGCTGCTCGCAGCGAGCGAGCAGCGAGTAGTAGCCCGCTGCTGCTAGCAAGTAGCAGCGCGCTGTTGCCAAGCGAGCAACAACCCACTGCTCATAGCAGACAGCGGGCTGCTGCCTGTTGTGACAGAAAAAAACAAAACAAGAAAAAACAAAACAAAAAAATCCCCCACCCCTGCAGCTCGCTGCAGCAGCCCGCAGTAGCAGCGAGGAGTAGGTGCAGCACGCAGCAGCTGCAGTAGCGCGCAATAGCAGCAGTGAGCTGCAGCAGCCACAACAGCCGCATCATCTCGCAACAACAGCAGTTGCAGCTGCAACTGCAGTAACAGCAGCTGTAGTAGCAGCTGCAGCTGTAGTAGCAGTAGCTGTAGTAGCAGCAGCAGCAGCAGCAGCAACAGCAAAGAGCAGCAGCAGTAGGAGCAGTAGTAGTAGCAACAGCAGGAGCAGCAGCAGTAGTAGCTGCAACAGCAGCAACAGCAGCAGCAGCAGCGGCTGGAGCAGTATCACGAGTAACAGCAGCAGCGGTGGCCCCAACAACCGCCGTTGCTGACGTCACTACTGACGTCACTGCTGATGTCACTACTGAAATCATCAACAAAAAAAAGGGGGAAGAACGGAAAGGGGGAAGACCAAAGGGGTGGGTAGGATCCCCTACGCCCCAAGCCATTGCTGACATTAGCGACACAAAGACAAAGAAAAAAAAAGGAGAAACACAAGGGACATCAAACCATGATTGGTAGCTTAGGCGAGGAGGGATCCTCCTATGTTGGGGGGACCCCTACCCCCCCTTTTCTGCAACGACTACAGCAGCAGCAGCAGTAGTAGTAGGAGCAGCAGCAGCAACAGCAGCAGCAGGCACCGCCGCCACCGTTACAACAGCAGCAGCAGCAACAGCAGCCGCCGCCATCGTCATAGCAGCAGTAGTAGTAGTAGGAGCAGTAGCAACTACAGCAGCAGCAGCTGCAGCAGCAGCAGCAACAGTAGCTGTAGCAGCAGCAGTAGCTGTAGCAGCAGCAGTAGCAGCAGCAGCAGCACCAACCCACTGGTGTCGTTGGCGGCAACCCTGATCCCCTCGTCGCTCTTCAACAACAGCTCGCCGTCTTGATGTAGTAGCTGGCAGCGCTGCAGCCAGTAGCCTCCTAGACTGCCACCAGTGCGCCGCCGCCATTCGTCCCTCCAGGGCATGCCAGCCCAGCTGTGTCTGTTGCCACATACTACCTGGCACAACAGCAGACTCAGCACCAACGGCACACAGTGTCCTCCATCCTTGGCCCCACTCTGGGCGCCGGCTGTAGGGAGAAGGACTTTGAGACACCGTCGTCGCCGCTTCAGGCTGGCGAGCACTTCCAGAGCTGGGAGCTCAGCTTCCGGATCTGGGCGCAAGGTGAGGGCTTGTGGACATACTACACCCTCCCTTACGACTCCACCCAGGCCAACCAACTATATCACGTTGGCCGCGCCGTCCGTGCCCTCGTCCCAGTCGCCCCTCCAGCTTCCCACCTGGCCCTAGAGCCTTTCCTCGGCGACTTCACCTCTGGCAACATCCCAAACCCTGCAGGCGCATGGCACGTCCTCACCAGGCCCCACCGCCTGTCCAGCGACGCTGAGATCAGCCTTCTACTCCGGGAGTTTAACTCCCTACACATGGGGGAGACCAAGACAGTCACTGCCTACTGGCAGCGAGCAGAGGACATCCTTCGTCGTCTCAGTAGATCTGCTACACCTCCTCTGTCCGCGCTCCTTACCATCAAGCGCGGTGCCACCAGCACGTACGCGGACGTCTTCGTGCACTACCCCCAGGACGTCCTCTTCACCATGGCGGCCCAAGGCACCCTTATGCCCTGGGCATACGAGCTCTTCCTCCGCATTGAAGAAGCTCGCCAGGATTACGAGCTCCATCGCACGGAGGCTCTTGCATCACCAGCCGTTGCCTCCCCTGCCGTTGCCTCCGTGGCTGTCGCCTCCCCCACCGCAGCTACCTCATCGCCTTCGGGGAAGAAGAAGAAAAGCCAGAACAAGAAAGGTAAGGGTCCACCACAACAGCAGCGGCAGCAGTCGTTGACCGGGTCCAGCGATGGTGGCTCGGTCTGCCACAACTGTGGCCAGCCCGGGCACGGGTGGTACACGTGCCCTCTCCCGACGGACAAGGCGCTCGTCATCGCCACCATGCGTCGCCAGCGGATGCGCCGTCTTGCCTCTGCCGCCGTCGCTACTGCTGGCCCTGACACGCCTCCCTCGTCGAGCAGCTCTACCACTCCAACAGCTCTGCCTGTCCTGCAGACGCTCGCGCCGCAGCAGTACTACCCGTAGCAGTACTTCCCACAGCTGTCGGCGCCTCCGCTGCATTCGCCGGCTCAGTCCTCCTACTACTCGCGCTCCGGCTCCGTCACTCTGCACTCCTTCTACACTCCCATGCCATCCTCCCATGAGCGTCAGCTAGAGCTGTTCATCGCGCTCCAGCTTGGCCTGCCTCGTCCTTCTCCCCAGGGAAGTGCGAGTTGCGTCACCTCCTGCCCTCCTGCCCTGCATTGCATGACTGAGAGTGAGCGGCGATCGTGTCCCATTTCTTCGTCTGTCTCGTCGTCTCTTGTGGTCTCCTCCACCCCCTTTCTTGACGACATTACATAGCTTGACGATTGGCAGTCTCGATTTGCGCCTCCTTCCACCGCGTTCGCGTCCCTCGCTTGCTGCCATGTGACCGTTAGCGACTTGGCGACCCCTGTCCAGGACCCTGCTAACACCCTGTCCAGGATCATCGACTCCGGGGCCACGCATCTCATGACGGCCTCTCGTGAGGCCTTCAGTATGCTCGGCTCTACAGGCGGTGTCTTCGGTGTCCGCACGGGTTCCGGACAGTTGTTGCCTGTCCGTGGTGTCGGCGTCGTTCGTTTCCGTGGTCCTGCCGGTGACGTCTTTCTGACCGATGTCCTCTTCGTCCCTGGTCTCCAGCTCAGCCTCCTGTCCATGACTGCCCTTGATCGCATGAGCATGGACATTGCACACTCGCGTGGTGTCGGCACTGTGTCGTTGCGTCCGTCTGGTCTTGTCGTACTGCATGCCACTGCCCGTGGCAACCTGTGGCATGTTCCTCGCCTCTCCTCTTCTCCTCCCATCTCCTCCCCGTCGGCCGCCACATGCCATGTGTTTATCACCAGTACACTTTCTCCTCAGCACACCCGCCTCTTGCACCGCCGCCTTTGCAACGTCCACTTCGCCGCCGTAGAGAGCATGCTCCGCACCCAGCCAGCCAAGGGCCTTGACCCGGAGACTTTCCCTCTCCCGTGTCCCACTAAGTGCATTGACTGCGCTCAGGGGAAGATGCACCGGTCCACGTACCCATTTTCTTCCTCCCGTGCGTCCGCCCCTCTCGACCTTGTCCACTCAGACGTCATGGGCCCTCTCCCCACCGAGTCCGACAGTGAGCATGGCCGCTATGTCCTCACCCTTACGGACGACCTCTCTCGCTGCCGTTGGGTCTTCTGCCTCCGGCAGAAAAGCGATGTCGCCCGAGTCATTTAGGACTGGCTTGTCCTCGCGGAGCGTGAGTGTGGCCGCTCTCTTTGCCGCTTTCGCTCCGATCACGGTGGAGAGTACATGGGTGAGGCCACGACCTTTCTCGCCTCCCGCGGGATCGAGCATGAGACGTCTGCGCCCTTCACACCCGCCTAGAACGGTGTCTCCGAACGATGGAACCGTACCATGGCCGACATCGTCCGCACCATGCGGGTCGAATCCGGTCTCTCCGATGGCTTCTATTTTGAAGCCATGGCCTACATGGCCTGGGTCTAGAACCGGATTCCCCACGGTCCCCTTCCCCGCCAGTCCACGCCATACCAGCACTGGTGCGGTCGGCGCGCTGACCTCCGCCTGGCTCGAGTCTGGGGTTGCGTGGCCGTTGTGTGGCTGCCTGCCCCACAACAGGGCGGCAAGCTCGCCCCCCGCGGACGCCCCTGCACCTTCCTCAGTGTGTCTCTTCAGTCCAAAGCCTGGCGCTTCTGGGACCCATACCGAGAGTGCATCGTCGAGTCCTGCGATGCCCTCTTCTTCAAAGACCTGTTTCCCCACGATCTCATCCCCTCCGGCTCGTCCGTGTCCCTCCCGTCACGTGGGGGAGTGGTGAGTCCATCCTCCGTCCTGTCGCTTCCGGGTGACACTTTACTCTGTCCCTCTGAGCCGGCAGCCCCTGTCGCGTCCTCTAGCCCCCCCGAGCCAACAGCCCCCGTCGCGTCCACTGGCCCCTCCGGGCCGGCAGCCCTAGCCATGTTCATTGGTCCCTCCGGACCAGCTGCCCTAGTCGCGTCCACCGGCCCCTCAGGGCCTGCAACCACTGTCGCGTCCGCTGGCCCCTCCGGACCAGCTATCCCAGTCGTGTCTGCTGGCCCCTCCGGGCCATCAGCCCAAGTCATGTCTGCTGACCCCTCCAGACCAGCTGCCCCAGTAGCGTCCACCGGCCCCTCTGGGCCTGCAGCCCTTGTCGCGTTCACTGGCCCTACCGGACCAGCTGCCCCAGTCGCGTCCGCTGGCCCCTCCGAGCCGGTAACCCCAGTCGTTTCCGCTGGCCCCTCCGGATCAGCTGCTCGAATCGCGTCCACCGGCCCCTCTGGGCCTGGAGCTCCTGTCGTGTCCGCTGGCCCCTCCGGACTAGCTGCCCCAGTCGCGTACGCTGGTCCCTCGGGGTCGGTACCCCCACTCGCGTCCGCAAGCTCCCCCGGGCCAGTAGCACCGTGTGCCTCCGTTGGCCCGTCGGACTCAGTGTCATTTCCTGCCCGACCGCGCTACACACGTGGCCCAGGCGGCAGCCTCCGACCTCGGCAGACCGTAAGCGTGCAGACCGTCGTACCGCGTCCCCTGGCGCCTCGACCCCATGTGGCTCCACGTGTCTCCTCCACTCCCACGGTCGTGAGTGGGGACCCTGGCACGAAGGCCCTCGGCTTGACCACTTTGGCCATCATCGCAGACCTTCACCCGGGTTTTGCATTGGGCTACGCCATGCTTCATCATGAGCATCGGCATGCTGTTGTGGCTGCACTCGCCCGCATCCCACCTAGAGCTCGTGATGCACACGCCCTCTCAGTTCGGTCCACATCACGCCCGGAGGACCAAGCCACCTTACGTGAGGCTCGAGCCTCTCCTGAGGCCGCACATTGGGATGCTGCCTGCGCCGAGGAGCTTGCTCCTATCCGTCAGCACCACGTGTATGACCTCGTTGACCTCCCTCTAGGTCGGAAGGCCATTGGTGCCAAGTGGGTCTTTCGGCGTAAGTGGAAGCCTGAGGGGTCCTTGGACAAGTACAAGGCCCGCCTCACAGAAAAGGGGTTTGCTTAGGTCTGTGGGATCAATTACGACCAGATCTTCGCCCCAGGTGGTCGGTTCTCCACTAGCCGGGCGCTCTTCAGCCTGGTCGCCCAGCATGGGTGGGAGCTGCATCACATGGACGTGAGCAACGCATTCCTCCATGGCTCATTAGAGGGTGAGGAGCTCTACATGGTGCAACCCCCAGGCTTCGACGACGGCACTAGGAGAGTTTGGCGGCTGCGGAAGGCCCTCTATGGCCTGAAGCAGTCGCCTTGGTGCTGGAACCAGGAGATCAGCAGCACGCTTCTCCGTGGCGGCCTCCAACGCAGCACCGCTGACCCCGCACTATTCGTTAGCCCGCGAGGTTAGACCTTGACCGTAGTGCTGGTCTACGTCGACAATCTCCTCATTGCGTCACCAGACACGGCCGCCATCCAGCGTGTCAAAGACCTACTACACGCCGCCTACCAGATGAAAGATCTCGGGTCTGCCCGAGTCTTCCTGGTCATGGAGCTCGAGCATGATTGCTCCTAAGGCATCTTGCATGTCCACCAGGCTGCCTATGTGCAGACCCTGTCCACTCGCTTCGCCGAGGACCTGCCCCTCGTGCCTAGCGCATCTTCACCCATGTCACCCGATGGCCAGGTGAAGCTGAAGAGTCCTGACCCAGCTGTTGTGGGGGAGCCAGTTGATGTGACCACGTATCTGCGGGTCATCGAGTCACTAATGTTCCTGGCGNCTCGGGTCTGCCCGAGTCTTCCTGGTCATGGAGCTCGAGCATGATTGCTCCTAAGGCATCTTGCATGTCCACCAGGCTGCCTATGTGCAGACCCTGTCCACTCGCTTCGCCGAGGACCTGCCCCTCGTGCCTAGCGCATCTTCACCCATGTCACCCGATGGCCAGGTGAAGCTGAAGAGTCCTGACCCAGCTGTTGTGGGGGAGCCAGTTGATGTGACCACGTATCTGCGGGTCATCGAGTCACTAATGTTCCTGGCGACGATGACGCGTCCAGACATCGCGTTCGCCGTCAACCTCCTGGCCCAGTTCTCTCAGGAGCCGCGTCACCTCCACTTCGAGGCCGCGATCTGAGTGGTGCACTACATCGTCTTGACTCCTCGGCGAGGTCTCATGTTCCGCCGCCAGCCGTCCGTCGTCGCAGTGGGCTACAACGACAGTGATTGCGCCGGCAGTCCAGACGGTAAGAGTTGCACCGGCTGGATCTTTTTGATCGGCGGCACAGCTGTGTCCTGGCGCAATGGCAAGCAAGGGTGCATTGCACGCAGCACTGCTGAGGCTGAGTACATTGCCCTTGGCTCAGGCGCGTGTGAGAGTGTGTGGTTGCGTCATTTGTTGTCCGAGTTACGCCGGTCTGTCGCATCCATCATCTTGCATTGTGACAATGAGAGTGCCATGGCCATCGCCGACAATGACGTTGTACATGACACACGCACAAAGCACATCAATGTTGAGTATCACTATGTGCATTTGTTTTTGCATGACGGCAGGATTAGCATTGTGTGGGTTGAGACAGCACGGCAGCTGGCTGACTTCTTGACCAAGGCACTGAAGCGGGACTCGTTCAAGAAGGCTGTGAGTTCAGTCGGCGCGCGTCCGTGAGTTGTCCTCTTTGTCTCTACGTGCGTCTCTGCGTGCCCAGGGGGAGTCTGGATGTTGACCGTGTCTCTGCCCGCCTATGGGCACTACGCCTGTGAATCATGGGGAAGTGTTGGTTTTTGCGCATCTTTCATTGTGCTCTGTCGTGTCCTCCCGGCTTGTGTACATCGGCGTGCAGATGACTGACGGCGAGACTTGACGCTGATGGAGTGTCGTCCGGTGGAGCCGACGCACGCTGAGGTCTTCTCGCAGTTTGCTGGAGCCTCCTAGCACCAGCGATGTGCTCAGCAACGTGCTCGGCAGGCCTCCTCGACGGTCGTGCTACTGGCGGTCACTGTCACCGCAGTTGCTGTTTGCATGCGCCCAGCGCGTCCCATCGCGCCTGCATCGTCATGCTCTGTCTAGGGTCCTTGTTACATGTTGCATGGCCCTCTTCGGCATCATGGACCATCGTAGGCACTGCGTGGGTTCGGGCAGCCATAACTACTTGCTACTATATTTCTAGCTGTTTCTGACCGCACGACTGCGTTCGCAGCGTTGGTATTATGGTATGGTCCAGTTTTCAGGCAAAACGGACGACCCCCGGGTTTTGGGCTGTCGGGCGTCTGGTCGGGCGTCTGGTTGGGCTCACTGAGAAAACCCTGCCTGCCAGAAGATAGGTGTGGCACTATTTTCTGATTGGCTGGTTAGCTGAGTAACAACTTTTACAATAGTGGGGGGGCCTAGAACTTGGAGGGGTCTCCCATTGTTGCTCATTCTTCATTCCTAACTAGTTACTTTCAGTTTTCAGCTGCTTTCTGGCGCTAACTCTGGCGCGCGCGTTTCTGAGTAACAAACCCAGAGCTTCCAGACTTAGATTCTAGAGCAGCAGACTGAGGGGGCAGCTGACTTAAGCAACGAGCGTGGAAGCCCGCATGTTGCATCAATAACGCTGCTGCCCCAACCTGCTGCCTAGGTTTTCCTGCGGCTACGGTGAACAAGCAAGCAAGCAAGCAAGCGACGGGAGCAACACTATGGATCGGGGGCAAGAATACGTAACACAAAAGTGAATGAGGGAGCAACAAGTGAGTGTGAGCAAGGAGCGAGCGAAGTGCTAAGTGCCGGTTGACCGGGCGACCCACGCAAATCTCTTGACGTGGGGACCGGATGCCACCCAGGGATCGAACACGGACCTGGAGCGAGCGAGCTCAAGGCGGTTTCTCACACGCCTGTATAAACCGGACGTGTTGTCCTGAAGGATCAGCAACCCGGATCACTACGCTAGAGCGTGCAAGTGTGTAGGAGTCAAACCGAGAAGATGCGTGGAAGCTTCCTAGCGACACAGCCGCCGAGTAGGCGTCAGTGCCTGGTTAGACGGTGACGACAGTCACAAGTCGTGCACACAACGGCAAGGGTCTGGCTAGGAGACACAAGACAAAGTGTCAGAATGCTTCAATAGCATTTGCAGAGAGAAATGACAAATGACAGGTCCATGGCATAAGTACCTGTTTCGGCGCACGGCAGGTGTCGCACATGGCAGTGCAAGATCTATCCTAAAACCGGCCCAAAACCATAGTTTTAGTGGTAATTCTGTGCAGACATGTCAAAAACACTATGCTGTATGAACCTAGATGTGCAGGATCAAAAGCCGCACGCTACGACTGGTCACATGCATGCATCAGGCATCAAATGGTGGACACACAATACAAAACCATGCAAATCGGGCCCAGGACCAGTCCATCGATAAACTCCTGCGTGCTGAAGAAAAAGTGGAGGAGGTCCCGGGTAGCGTCCAGAGCTGTGGAACGGTCACCGGTCAGCTCCAATCTGGTAGTCCGCCACCAGATGATGCACCGGTACCACCGAGGTCCCAATCAGGGATCTGCACGAGTATGGACACGGCGGAGTGGTCATAGTAAACTGTACCGGTCGACGGGAACGTCAGAAATCACAACAGATGAGATATAAACCGGACGTGTTGTCTCAAGGGATCAACAACTTGGATAACAACGCTAGAGCATGCAAGTGTGTAGGAGTCCAACCTCATCATGTACTCCTACAAACGTATCCCCCATTGTGCTACGTAGAGCATGAACCATCACTACATTGAGGCTCTCCATGAGTTTGGTGTTGGTGCTGCGGCCACGACTTGACAACTTGATGGTGTTACCACTACTGTGCGCCCAATGCTGCGTCACAGTCTTGCACCAGATAGCCTTAGTCCAGATCAATCACTTGCAGTGATGATGATGATGATGTGTGTGTGTGTGTGTGTGTGTGTGTGTG